>JBCAUJ010000130.1:571497-649169 GCA_038406275.1 Cataglyphis albicans
TTTATATATATATATATATATATATATATATATATATATATATATATATATATTGTGTGTGTAAAATACATATGCAAACAACTATCAACTTGTAATATTTACATATGTATGTATATGGGACATCAGGATATAAATTATAAAATTAATAACATATTACATAATAAATATTCAGATATTAACAAATATTTCGAACATTGAAATTACGATAATTTCAATGCTCTTTTATTCTCGGATTTCTATCCAGGAAAACAGTCAATAATAGAATTTACAAATAATATTGCAGACCTTTAATAGAAATATGTAGTCGTTAATGAAAAGAATGAAGACTGAAATGTTATAAGAGAAAATTTCTCTGTATAATATGATTGAGAGAGAGAAAGAAAGAGATTAAAATTATCAAAATTGGTCAGCAAAATATCTCAACCATTTATTTTCACTGTGATTTTTCCAAAAATTACTGAATAACAAATTATTATAGAGCGCTTTTTCAATCGCAATCAGTCGATTAGCAACTTTCTTTCAAATCTTGTTTAAATTCTATCAATAAAAAGCTACTAATAACTTTTCTCGTACTGTTCATACCGCGATGTATGCAATCTTTGTATAAATCCCATGTATATCGTTTACTGACGATATATAAAAAGGTTGCTATGCTTTCCGTAACATTTAGTCTTGTTTCGACATCGATAATCGTTGGGTAAGGGAACATGACGGCGAAGTGGCTCGACCGCTATTTGAAGGTTCTATCATAGCTTGCAGATTAGAGATTTCACCTGTCGCAGTCTCGCAACAATCGTTCATGATAATTCCGCCGCTTGAATGAATGAACGCGAGGCTGCCCTCGCTGGACGAAGCCAAACTGGTCGATAGAGGCGGTGATCGTTCTTTAGGCGACGCTGAGGAAGCGGGATTTGTCATGAGCGAAGCATTGGAACATGTAACGGTTTCCAATTTGCCATGAAGCTCGAGTATACGACCTTCCAGTAGCAGATTAATCTCCACTTGTGCTCGATACTTTGATTCGATAGCCCCTAACTCGAACGCATGCTGTTCCTTCGTTTCTTGTAAGAGTCTTTGCAAATCCACTAATTGAGTCTCTTTGCGCGCTTCTTTATTTTCTAACTCACTTAGACGTGTCTTCAGTGCTTCCAAGTGCGATGTTCGCGATTCCAATTGTCGCCGAATATCTAAAAAAAAATCAATAATATATGTAATTTATTATCTCGCGTGCAGAAAACATTAATATCAATTTTTTTCAATCTACGCATTCAAACGCTTACTGTTTAATTCTTCTGTATAAGATTTCTGAACTTGAGTCGCTTCTTGTCTAACGGTCGGTGAGAGAGTACTTGTATTTTCTTCAAGTCTTAATTGCGCCTATGCAAAAGTAAGAGAAATATGTCCACAATTGTCTCATAATATATTAACCATTTTTTATGTGTAAATCAACTTAAACTTTCAACAACTAATTCACATTTTTAATTTAAAATTTATACAAATCATATACCTCTCCTAAAAGCACAAATTTTTTCTGCATAATATCCACAATGCGTTCCAGTTCTTTACCACGATCCGCAGCTTTTAGGGCCGTTTTTAATTGGTGTCCTGCATTGAATAGTTCCGCTTCGGTAGAACGAAGTTGTTGTTGTATTTCAGCCGCCTTTCTTTGTTCGCTTTTCAATTCCAATTCAAGACACTCTAAGCGTTCTTTGAATGCATAGCTTTGTTGTTGTTCCTCGATGCACTATATGCATAATACAAGTAAGTAAAGCAGTCTTTTATGTATATTTTTTTCAGTATCACAAAAATGGATATATATTTTTAAAAATCATACTTTAGTTTGCCAATGATGAATAATTTCTTTGTATTGTTCCTCAGCTTGATGTGCTTCCTTTTTATTATATTCCAGTTGTGTTTTCAACGTTTCCACTTCTCTTTCTACCATCTTTAATCGATCGGTCTGCAAGGGAGAAATAAATAATGCAAATAATGCCAAATCTATTACCCAAACAATAGCACATAAGAATTGAATAAACCTTATCGTATCAAAATAATTATAAACGAACCAAAGCAAGATTATGTTCTTCCAAAGCTCGCAAGTCCCTCGATTTACCGAGCAAACGTCGATTACGTTCGGCATGAACCTCCCGTCTTTGCCTTTCAAACTGCAGTTGCATTTGCATTAATTGAAGTAATTGATTAGCGC
This sequence comes from Cataglyphis albicans, assembly GCA_038406275.1. Taxonomy (NCBI): domain Eukaryota; kingdom Metazoa; phylum Arthropoda; class Insecta; order Hymenoptera; family Formicidae; genus Cataglyphis; species Cataglyphis albicans. The sequence continues at coordinate 573,704 of JBCAUJ010000130.1, forward strand.
AGGTTGTATCTACACTATCATCGTCTCCTCCGTCTTCTTCCGCATCTTCCTCTCCTTTCTTTTTTTGCTTCTGCCTGGTATTGTTTGTTTCTGTAAAAAAACTGGTTTCATTTTGCTTGTTAAAGATATTTTCAGTCTTATACATTATATATGTTATTTTATATTTACTCGTTTTGTTAAAGAAGCTATTCACTCTTGTACAAGTTTCGATATATTGATCGAGCATGCTAATTGGAGATAGTCTTGAATCAGAGCTGTTTTGGCTAGAATTTTGACTATTCTGATCTAACACTCCCAGGAACAGATATTCATATGGAAATAAGTCACATGTTTGAATGCTGACATCCTCACGTTTCGCCGTTCCTATTAGTTTCGTTGGATCTATTACATCTTCGTTATTACATTTTTTCTGCATTTCCATATCTGGACAAGATTTAGAGTGCCGAATCTGCAAGAGAAAATGTAAACATTTTTTTCAATCAATTATTATAATTATTGCAATGCAAATTGTAGTTGTATATGTGATCTTTGGAGATATTTTTCATGTTTTTTCCTATTCCAACCTTATGCGTTATATTTGAATCTTCCGTCGGGAATTGACATTGAGAATATAGTCGAAATTTATAAATTTTTTGAGATATCGAATCGGCCAGAGCACTAACTGTATTCTTCTCATTTCGTGATTCGGATTGTAATTCGACATATTTTGGTATTTCAATTGTTCCATTTCCATGTGAACTAACTATCTCCAGCACCTATTATAAAATTATATAAAATATGGTTTTATTCTTTTTTTTATTCAATATAGGATTCAATATAAGATTTATTAGATAAATTGGAATTAAACCTCTTGATCTTCTTGCTCAAAAGAATCATTCTTTCCATTTTGACTTATTGCCATTTCTAAGAGCCTTCCATTTTCTTCGCTATTACTCACTAATTTTTGTGGCTGTTGAAGAACATTTTGTCTATCAGTCATAATCTTACTTAGTCTATGAGACAAAAATCCATGTGTATTTCCTGCAATATCCATGCTTCTCACTGCACCAGTAGAAGAGGAATTTATCAAAGTGGGCGTAGATGGTCGAGAAGATGCGCTGTTGCTTAACGCATTTAGAGCACGAACTGCATTAGATCCCAAAGGCGCTTGCCTCGTTGTTAATTTTCGTAGATCCTACAAAATGTAATAAATATTTTTCTTTCTTTTTCTTTGAGAACACATATATATAAGAGAATTATTTTCATATACCTTAACTGGAGTAGTTTCAGGAGTCGCTTCGATAGCAGCCTCGGGCGGTGAAGTACCACTTCTATTATTATTAGGCGTTGGCGGGGCAGAGCGTGGCTCGTGCGATGTATTTTGAAATGGCGGACTATGTGGTGGCACTGCCATGCTGGGTGACCAGAATGTATCGTCTTCCCCATTACTTATCTCCACAGTTGTTACTCCCCCGCAGATGTTTATCGGCGCGCAAGTAGTGGAAGATTGATCTGTAAATTAGGTAAATAGATATATAAATAAAACAACTTTATTTGCATTTTTAGACATGAATATGCTGACCTAGAGGTGGAGTGCACCGAGAATTAACTACGCTTAAAATTTCTTCTCGACATTTGTCTAATGTAAAACGGCCACATTCTATCACAATGTCGTGATGTTCCATCTTTTTCCACCTATTAAATGGAAAAGAAACGACATACAAGAGTAACTTAAATGCACTGTGTAACATAAAACATATTATTTCGCATATATATATATATATATATATATATATATATATATATATATCAAATATATATACCTAGTGGCTGAAATTTCTGCATCCTTGGATGCAGTAACAAGCAAAGGATGCATACGCACGGAATCCAACATAGGTCTAATAGTATGAGTAAATGTAGCCAATTGATCGCGTTGTATGTACTGTTGCTTCAGATATGATATAAAATTGCAAGGATACATCGCATACAGTCTATGAAATAAGCTGTGTAATCCTACCTACAATAGCGAAGTGGTAAAGAAAATTTTGTTAGCTTCTCCATCTCTCTTATTTATAAATGATTGTTAAATATTCACCTGCAAATGTATGAGGTACAAATGGTCCTTGTCGATGACATTTGATACTGTACTAGTCGAAGTAAAAACAGTGGAAGAGGAAAGTAAAGATAACTGATAATGATAATAAGAGGCCAAGCGGCCAAATACCTCAAATATTTCTGGTAAATATGGCCCTAGAGCAGCAGGTAACATTGGTAATAACATCACTAACAAAAGTAGAGCACTCATAAGTGGTAATACATCTGCTTCCACCTTGAAAAATACAGTCTTGCAAAATTATCCATCTTTTTCCTCTTCCAATATTTATAAAGTTATTTCTAGATTAAATGTCATATTGTATAACATATAAAATTTTAACTGTGATTTGCATTAAGTACCATATAATAAATAATCATTAGCATATAAAAAGTTTCGTATATAGTATAAATTAATTCAAATTAAATTATACAAATATATGTAAAATAATTCTTAATCCTACAACTAAAGGTACATATGGAGTTAACAAATTGAGAAAAATTAAAAATGTATATACACATAAATGTTTATATATACCAATAAAAAAAAAAATATTTACCTTAAGTAATTTAAGTAGATCTCTGAATAAAGCATGATTGGCTAACTTGTACAACCAAGTAGGTTGACGTCTGGCTATATGCCCCAGCAATGTGAGTGCTTGTATTCTCTGCCCACTGTTGCCAGGTTTTGAAAAGACATCTGATAAACGATCCAACAAATGCTTGTCATGTGGCTCTCGTACTCCTGCCAATACTTCGGCAGTCCTTAAGGAATTTGTAGAGAGATAATAATCGAATAATCCATTTACCAACCAATTGTCCTTAGCTATAAATGTAATCCATTATAATTAAAAAAAAGTTAAGTATATAACTGCAATTTAATTACTCTAATGCAATAAAATATGCACTATTACTCACTGCATAAGAAATGATCGTGAAAAACTTTCTTGATCTCTTCAACCTCTCCAAGTTTATTGGATTCTAGTAAATAGAATAATTCGGCAGCAGCACTGACACTCATTTTGACAGTGACTTTAAACAGTGGTTCGGCTCAAAAAGTACTATTCTAACATGATTTTTTGATTAGGCGGTAGAAATCGATCTGATAATGTTGCTTCAAGGTATCTGCCATTTATCATGCAAGATAGACATCGTATGGAGCAATGATGCTAAAATACCTACCGGAAAAGAAACAAAATACGTATATAAAAAATACAAAATCTAGCAGATCGTTAGAAGATGATTATAATTTTCTGTTATTTTGCGATATTCTACTAGATGCTATTCTACCCTGGGGCGAAGACCAATTGCGAGAAACGAAGCAATTGAGTTGAGAACAAGAATAATAATTGTACGATTTCGAATTCGCGTACGTATTATCGTCGAATTTACACAGACCATTAGTGTGCATTCTTTTTTTTTTTACAATACAACGGAAAAAAGTATTAGCGGAGCCTCGCTTCCATGGTGTAACCGCAAAACTGTCATTTGCATTAACAACTGGTCGGTCGATGATCTTCGCGAAACTTTATAGAATATGGTCGTCGCGAGATCGAGTAATCGGGTCGTAAATTCGGACATGTCCAAAAATGAATTATTAACAGAATAACTCACCCGAATTTCATCGAGTATTTCGAGAAGATTTCCTTGAGTTCTATGGCGACTGGCAAGTTACGAGGTGGGGAAAACTTCTATATATCTCTTTTCCGGGCTGCCTCTGCGGTTGCCATCTGGCCGTATTTATATGAAGCTAGCCAACAGAAATTATTAAAGTCGGCAGAAGAGACAGTAGAGACCTCTCGCGGGTAACCGTGAATTACGGATTTGCTTTTTCCGTATTATGGCCAAAAAATGAAAAGAATCACATTAAAATTATGATATTTGTAATCAGTAGAATCGTCCGCAGTCCAGTACACAGCTGTTTTTGGAAAAAATTATTAAAATAATATTTTATAAGTAAACAAAACAGATACAGCTCATGGCGGATTAGGTGCAGTTGGCCTAAGATGGTGAAAAATTGGCTCTACAGGCTATTGCATGTTAAAAAATTTTAATCGTAATCATAATGCCGTAAGAAAATTGACCAATCACAATCAAACATTTCAAAACATAATAAGAATGATTGAACTGATTGGTTGATTTACTTAGGTCTTTACGATTATGACTAAAATTTTTTAACGTGCAATGGTCTTAAGAATTCGTCATTCACGGGTAATACCCGCGAGAGGTTTTCACTATGTCTTCTGTCGACCTTTAACAGGGAGAAGCCTGAGAGCGGCGTTACACCCTAGATTTCAACAAATAAAATTATAGATATTCTAGTGAATTTTCTCACTTTTTGTATTTTTACTTCGTTTTGAACCGTAATAGGCCTTCTTAAAGGTCATGTGATCGAAATGAATGAATGAGTAACGACAGTGTGACCGCTGAGTCCATTTCGATCGTCTCTGTGTAGCACATGAAATTATACCTTAATATATAGTTTCGTGTGAATCATATGTGATCGTGATCATATGATATGATTCGTACACGCAAATTATCTACGATGCGCGAATCTATCACTTAAAATTTTATTCTCGAAATCTGAAATTATGCAGAGTCTGACCAAGTGTTCGAGGCGGCATTATGTAGCGCCTAGTCGGATATTCTATTTCCCATTGAAAAATTTTTATCTCCCGAGGGAGAACGTCCTGCTTAACGTCAAACACTCAAGTTGTGCACATAGGTTATCTCTTCCCATTTCTTATCACGCAAGTATCTCCTGGACACTTATGGATACTTTATTTTTAACTTTTATTTATGTTTCGTACTTATTTAGTCGATTAATTTTTAATTCATGATATATCGCTCCGCATATCTTCATATTGACGAATTAAGTAGTAACGAATATTTCATGTATCATTGATAAAAATGCATTTGTTTTTAGACCTACAAGAAGATACGTAAAGAATTTCATGCTGTGCAGACTGCATTCTTGCATGGCAGCAAGTTTGATCTTTTCCCAAGAATCAATAATGTCAGATATTTTAATACAACATGTAGTAACTTTAATAAGCAATCTTCAAAGGAATCTGGTTCCGAAAAACCAGACAAGGAGCCTGATAAAAATGAAGAGATGAGATTATTACTTCGTAAACTTTCTATGTGGTTTTTATTAGTATATGTTCTCTTGATCGCATTAAGGCAACAGATAGACACATCAAATATAGAAGTGAGTTTTTATTGACCACTTTTTTTGCAGAAATCATTAAGTCATCACAAGTCAAAGATATAAGATATTACTATATGTTTGTAAGTAATATTTATGAATAGCCTGCAGCTTCCATCTCTTGGAATGAATTTGTGTACCATATGCTGAGCAAAGGAGAAGTTGAGGCAATTATTGTGAATCCCACTATCGATCATGTTATAATTGTAGTGCACGATGGTGCAATTATCAAGGGAAGAAGGAGCCCTTATAAAAGATATCATATGGCTGTTCCAAGCATTGAGAATTTTGAAGAAAAGTTGAGAAAAGTGGAGAAAGATCTTGGCATAAAAGCTGGTAGGTAAAATTATTTGCAATGTTATAATAACTGTACACTGTACATTGGAGATTGCATTTTTTTATAATACATTTATTTGAAATATTTTAGGCCAAGGAGTACAAGTGATTTACGAAAGGAAAATAGAATATATAGCGAGTATCATGAGATTCTTGCTTATCGCACTAATGGCTATTGGTATCTTTAGTTTAGTGAGAAAACGTTTCTCTTTTAAACCCTTTGAGATTATTTCGCAGATGAAACAAGCAAAATTCACGCTAGTCGAACCGTTAATGGGGAAGGGTAAAGGTGTACACTTTGCAGATGTGGCAGGACTGAAGGAAGCTAAGATAGAAGTAATGGAATTTGTTGATTATCTCAAACATCCAGAACGTTACAAGACACTTGGCGCTAAAGTGCCACAAGGTATGCTTAAATATGTATATGAGAAATGAGTGTTTCCAAATTTATACTATAAAATCTAGCTTGTGTAATTGCATTTTCAGGCGCATTGCTTTTGGGGCCTCCCGGCTGCGGTAAAACGTTGCTGGCTAAAGCTGTAGCGACTGAGGCGAGTGTCCCCTTCCTATCCATGAATGGCTCTGAATTTATTGAAGTCTTTGGTGGTTTGGGTGCCGCTCGAGTTAGAGATCTGTTCAAAGAGGCGAAAAAGAGGTTTGATGTTTTTTTTTTTTAAATTTGTGTATATTTTAATAATAATAATATCCACTTTAATAAAACTTTCCATAGAGCACCGAGTATCATATACATTGACGAAATTGATGCAATTGGCAAGAAACGATCAGACAGCTCGCTTGGAATCTCCAACAGCGAGTCTGAACGAACGTTAAATCAGCTTTTAGTGGAGATGGATGGAATGATAGCAAAGGAGGATGTTATTATATTAGCTTCAACAAACAGGGCGGATGTATTGGATAAGGCGTTACTGAGACCCGGTAGATTCGATAGACATATCTTGATCGATCTTCCTACTTTAGAAGAAAGACAACAAATATTTGAAACTCACCTCAAGAAGATATCTTTACGAAGCGAGCCTTCAAAATATTCGGGATATTTGGCTTATCTTACACCCGGATTTAGTGGTATTGTACATTTAAATTCACTAATAAAAACAGGCAATGTATTTTATTCTATAGTACATAAAAAAAAAAAAAAAAAAAAAAATATATATATATATATATATATAAATTTAATGTTTCCAGGCGCTGATATTGCAAACGTTTGCAACGAAGCAGCATTGCACGCTGCGAGAGACAAAAAAAAACAGGTCGATAGCAGCGATCTCATGTACGCAATTGACAGAACGATCGGTGGTTTGACGAAGAGAAACAATCCGTTGACTCCGTCCACGAAACGCGTCGTCGCTTACCACGAGGCCGGCCACGCGCTAGTGGGCTGGTTGCTGGAACATACAGACGCGTTACTCAAAGTAACAATAGTACCGCGAACTAATCTCAGTCTGGGATTTGCACAATACACTCAATCTGATCAGAAACTTCACAGTGAAGAGGAACTCTTCGAACGAATGTGTATGATGCTAGGTGGACGAGTAGCAGAATACATAACATTCGATAAGATCTCAACAGGCGCCGAAAACGATTTGAAGAAAGTGACGAAAACGGCATACCTTCAAGTCCAACAATTTGGAATGAGTCCAGCCGTGGGCTTAGTTTCTTTCAACGAAGAATATACTGATCCGGTACGAAAAAACAAAAAATCAATAATTTTGCAAACCATTTGTTTAAGAACAAGGTGTACATAATTTTTTCTTTCTTCTAAAGAAAAATAAGAAACCATATAGTAGAAAGTTGGCAAATATAATGGATGCAGAAGTGAGGAGAATAATAGGAGAAGCATACGAACGAACTCGGCGATTACTTTTGGATAACAAAGATAAATTGGATAAAGTATGTATATTTTATCACACACACACACACACACACACACACACACACACGTGTGTGTGTGTGTTGTGTATATGTATATGTATACTTAGAATCGAAAGCTATATCAAGTATTATTTCACATGTATAAAATATTTCTATCGATACAGCTCGCGGAAGCTTTATTAGAAAGGGAAACGTTAACATATGATGATGTGGAAAAATTAATCGGGCCGCCGCCGTTTGGGAAGAAACGACTTGTGGAACCAGCAGAATTTGAAAAATCTGGTCCAGCCAGAGAATCTCCGTCGATAGACAGAGCAACGATATAGTAAAAAATATACGTTAAATATGTTTTGTAGATATTTATACTGTATAAAAAAGGAAAGAAGATTAAAATGATAAAATGTCACAATATTAAAAATATTAATTTTTTTCGTAAATTATTTGAAAAACTTGTAAAATGTTTTTTGTCAATATACACATACATATATTTCTAATTTATGTATCGTACCATCATTTGTTATTATGCTTCAAAACTTAGAGGGAGTAAAAATAAACAAAATTAGACAAGTGGAAGAATTATACCTTTATTTTTATTTATTTTGACATTTAGATAAAAACACAAAGATTTGCTAAAACATGCCTGAAAAACATGATTTAAATTTAGATTTAAAAAACTATCTAATGCGTCACAGTTATACTTTTTTCCTTTTATTTTGTTAACATTCTTTTTTAATAAAAAATAGATACGCATATTTTTCTATGTAAATACATATATTTGTAATATGAATAATTAAAATACATATTTAAAAAAATCAGAATAACATCTTATATTCTATAGGCATCTTTGCTTTTTTTTTTTTGTTACAAAGATAGTTGTCTTTTTCATTACAAAGATAGTTGCAAGAAATTACAAGTAATCAACAAAGTTGATACATTGAGCAGCATTTGATTCGCTCTTATGTGGAGAAAATATCATGCAATCTCAAATATGCAGTCATATATCAAATTACATCTTACAATTCGACACTTGTTTGTGGTCCTCATCAATCAATAATCTGAATTTGCATCTTAAATCTCTTATTTATCGATTTAAAAAAATGATAGAAATCTAATAAACTTTTTGATTATTTAACAACTTATGCTAATAAAATGACAATTAATGATAGCGGCGATTATAATATTATATAATATTAACTTATAATAGTAAATTAAACTAAATTAAAATTGATGGCATCATAACTATATAGTATGATATATCGATATAATATGATGCGATCGATTTTATCAGATCAAGATTATATCATTTCATAGTGCAATTTCACTATGTAATATATATATATATATATATATATAATTTAAATGAACAAAAAAGGATAAAATATAATAATCTTAAAGATACAAGAAACGATAACAATATATTGACAAAGAATATATGTGTTTATCTATGAGTATTGTTACACGGCACCCTTAATCGGATTTAATAATGTAGTTGTAAAGTTGGCCAATCACAGCTATTCCTCTTAAGAATGGAATGACTCTGACTAGCCTTGGAACCGATTAGGGATGACGTGTAAACCTAGTCTATGTCGCAAATAATACGATCAGTTGTGTATTAATGTAGCGTTTTAATAAGCATGACAATATCACATACTCGATATTGGCGACGCGTAAATTTTAGGAACAATCATTATTTGAAATTTCTCAAACTATGGATGATTTTGATTTTTTTCTGCCCTTTACTCTAATTTTTTGAGCAAGAGTCTTCGTTTTTTTTTTCTTTTTTTGTATCACACTTAATACTTATTGTTTAATGATTAAATCTTTGATAACTCCATTAAGAGCTCGCTCCAAGTGTGAACCATCCCAATATATTTTTCCACAGTGTTCGCAGATATAAAAGATCTGTACATTCTTCAATACTTTCAGTGGGACCTTATCGATTTGTATTCGCATTTGGTATCTCGTTGTACATGTGGCGACCTCGATAGTATCTGTGGACAGACGCCATGTGCGATGCTCGCTATTCGTAAAATAATTGTTCGAATTCCGAGCAAGTTCAAAATCGTCGTTATTATCACCAATGCCAGCTTTTCCTACGCTATCGACTTGATTGGGCAGCACTCGATAATTGTTTTTTCTTATAATTTTCACGAAGCTAAATCGAAGGCGAAATCATTGCTTTTATTATATCATAAAATTGATAGAAAGAGATGTTAAAAGAGATGTTAGAAAAGATTGTAAAACAAAAGCAAAGCGATATATAGATAAAAAATAACTCACCTTTGCACAAGATCGTCCATTAATTGCTTCGGGACTTTAACGAATTCATCGCAATTACATATTTGACATCGACTGAAAATATCATTTTGCGTAACAACTACGCCGAAATAACATAAAACTTCGCGCAATTGATTGTCAGGTGTATCAGCCATTATTCTATAGCAGTTCTTTAGTGGTAAATACTGCTTAAACTGCAACATATAAAAAAAAAAATAAGAATTACAATAGTTCGGCTATGACAAATACATATAAAGTTAGTCTTACTCTTTCGTAATTTTTATTACGCGTTAGCAAAATCCTGTTTTCACGCATTGCCAATTTGGCAGAATCGTCTCCACCCTGATCAAATAAAACGTGTATGCAGTCTACACCGCACATCCGTAGCTTGCTGCACAAACCACCCAACATCGAATCACATACAACGCGCCACGTATGCGCGATGATCGGATCTCCTTGATGTTGTCGCTGCGTTTTAGATTCCGATCTATTCATCTTTTCAAACTTGTCCAGAAATCTATTCTGAACATCCTCCCGTCTATCGATCTGTTTGTCGTATTTATTAGAATTATTGCGTCTACTTTGATTACCATATCTGTTTGGATGGTCATATCTATTATGATTCTCATAGTTGTCAAATCTATTATAATTCTCATGATTATCATGTCTCTTTTCATTCTCATATCTTGCACCGTTAGCCCCTCGCATCATTCCGATGTGTCCGTATCTGATTTGATTATGATTATTATAATTATCATATTTCCTTTGGTTATCACTTCTTGTGTCATTAGCTATCTGAATTATTCCGACACGCGCGCATCTGTCTCGATTCTGATTATCACGATTGTCATATCTCTTTTGATTATCGTGTCTTCCATCATTAGCTATTCTAAGTATTCCAAGATGCGCAGATTTATTCTGTTTATTATGATATCCCTGTTTACCCATAGATTTGTATTTAGATGCCGTTTCGTATTTTGATGAAGCTCCTGCATTCGCGCCATAATTCTCATTGTCTCTATCAGATGTTGCAGGATTTGAATATATAGCTTTCTGTAAAATAATTGGAGATTATTAAATGTCTAGATATAAAATACATACACATAAAGAGCATGTAATTAAAAAATGAATAAATGAATAAAATAAAAAAAAAAGATCGGTAATTATACATAAAGTAGCAACCTCACGAATGACTTTGACCTTGATATATGTTGTCAAGATCATGATTCTAAGTAATATCCTAAGTAATATAATATAAAAAATTTTAGCTGTCGCTCATTGTTTGTTAAAAAGTTATTAACAATTAAATTGTACAATAAAAATATTCAATGCGAAAATTGGAACGTTTCCGAGCAAAAATTTTATATTAATTGTATATTTAAGTATTTACATAAATGTGTGGGAAGGGGAAAGAGAGATTTCGCCGCTCTTCCTGCATTGCCACTCCTCCAAAAAATTAACCTAATCCAAACCTAATTTATTTAAAAAATAGAAATTGATTGGGTCAAGTTAGATTTTTTGAGGGCGGGAACACAGGAAAATGAGCGGAGCCTTGTTCATACATTTACTTAAACATATGATTAATATAAAATTCATGCTCAGAAAAGTTCAGATTATCAATAAAGTATTTAATACTTGTCTTTATTGTACAATTTAATTGTAAAGAACTTTGTAATAAACAACAGAAACTTCTTAGATGTTACTCAGGGTCGTGATCTTGACAACATATATCAAGATCATTTGAGCCCACTTTATGCATAATTAAAAAATTTTATATATATATATATATATATATATATATATATATATATATTGTATCTTTCAAAAAATATATTTATTTTCACATGAACAATTGAATCACACAATAGCTTCCAGGATGCACGCGTTTGTTATATAAAATTTACAAAAATAAGAAAAATTATACAGAATGTCTTTTCTTATCAACGAAAAATGTTGTTGACTATCATATAATGCATTGCATCCATATAATGTAACATATATATGTAATATATATGTCAATATAATTTTCTTATATAATTTATTTTGTTTATATAATTTATACCTTATGTGTGGCTTTATTTGTGGTCGGTTTTTTATGTGTCTGTGGAATGTGCTGTATTTCTGCACAAATATCTTCAAACGGTATATCCATATCTGCTGAATAATCCGCTAATACCTTATATATTTCCAACAAACAATAAGCATCCAATGCTGCCATATAAAACAGATATTTTAATTGTATGAAAATGCATTACATAATTAGAAAAAGGGAATTACCAACCAGCATATATTATTTGACTTTCTCTAAGAGGTCTTAGTTCCCAATTTGAGAATTGATCAGACTTGTCCAATCTTTGCCCAAAACATAATTCCACAAGTTTACTTAAGCTTTTGCTTGTGAAGTTTGGGTCACCTTTGTATGGGAAAATAAAATTGTAATCTTCTGATAATTTTCTCCACAAAATCATCAAATCGAGGTAACCTTGGCCATGGTTTTTAATAGACGACAATGTAGATATACTATTGCGTATCACTGTTATGTCATGTGCTATTCCAAATCCTGTGGTAATGTACATTGTAACAATTTTAGTATTAACATTTATATTGTTTCCATTTCATATAGTGATATTAACTATCTAGTATTTCTTTTTAATGTAAAATATTAAATATTAAATGTAAATATGTAAATCACATAAAGCTATGTAAAATAGTATAGACAATATTATTTCAAATATTAAAAACACTTACCTATTTTAATAATATTTTTATTTCCAAACAACATAAGACCAAGTTCAGCCCAGAGTTCAGATAATTCATTACCAAGAGTAGTCACATCCAAAATATAAACATTATCCTCAGTAGCTACTTGTATAAGTGCTAATTCTGGTTGCTTAGTTCCTGTGCATAAAAGAACAAATAAATGATTCATATTAAAGTATTGTAAAAAGTTTTATAATTTTTTTTATGTTCTCAAATATTACCAAAACTAGGTTTCCACTCTAAATCAATTCCAACTATAGTAACATTCCTCAATCCATTATCAAGGAATTCTTCAAATAAGCGTCCATTATCCACTACATTAATAGACTCTCTTGGTAATTTCAAAATGTGATAATTTTGATTATCTTCGATTGGTTCCCAATTTTCATCTTTGCTCGTAGAAGCTCCATTATTTATTCCTGGAAAATATAATATTGTAAAAAGAATATATGAGTGAGCAGAAGAGTATATACTTGAAATGATTTAGTGACAAAATTGATATCTTAATATTTTTCCTCATTCATGAAAATCTACAATATTAAGAATATTTCGCAAAACATACATATAAAAATATAAATTAACATTAATAAAACATTACCTAGCGCACCTTGTTCTTCTGTTTCTTCTTCTCCTTCATTTTCTTCTGCATGTACAATCATCCATGGCCATTCTTGTTTCGGTATTCTGTATTCCCTCGCCCAATATAAACCTTCTTGTGCATCATTGACATTAATTAACATAAGAAGTAATTCCTTTTGCAATTTAATGTCATCTCCTATTGCCTCTCTTACCATCTCTCTCCAGCTAGCAACATCTGCAATAAAAAAAAAAAACAATTAGATAAAAGATATCAATATATACATATATATTTTTATTCCAATAAGATAATGACTTTAAATAATAATAAAGACAATTGGATATTTACTTAAACTACCATCCACATAACGTTTATGTATAATAAATTGCAATGCTCCTTCGTTTCGTTTTGTGTTTAAGTGTGGACATACATCAGGTGACAAATTGTACTGCTTTATTAGACGTGCAATAAGCTTAGTTATCGGACGAACTTGTGTTAACGATATTTTAACCTCTGGAATATCATTTTCACTGAAAAAATTTAATTCAGTAAAAATCTCAATTAATTAATCATAAAATTAAAATATCTTGTATATGTGAATGAACAAATACATTATCACTCACTAGATAAATCTTTCCAATATGATTTGTACATTTTTTCCTGGTGCTATCAAGTTGTCTAAATAAGTTGTTAAAGCCTTTTGAACATCTTGGCAGTCAACTAGAAATTCATCAACTACTTGTAACTTATTTTGTAATATAAGTGGTAATAACAATATTTCTGGATCCATAAAATGAGTCTGCAATTTTAACATTGCAACATATTGTGCAGCTTCCTTATATTCTTTATCTCTTATCATTTCCTACAAAAATAATTAAATAAATAAATAAATATATATACGTATACATATATATACGTACATACATATATATATAGATACATACATATATACATATGAATATGAAATAAAAATTTTTACATTCTTGCATTCAGCATACCTTTATTGATTGTAAAAACATATCTTTATGTTCCACAAAATCATATATATTAGAAACATTCTTAATTAGCAGCATTTGTTTCATATGTTTTTGCTTTATTAATTTGAAAGCTGCTAACTTTAAATCAGGAACAAGAAATTCCTTATAACCTTCTTTTCTCTCTTTTATCCAATTTGAAAATTCTTCTATCACTGTAACATGAACAAAATTATATTACAAAGTAGTTTAATTTTTAAGAATGTATAAAATACAATGTATATAGGTTACATAATAGTTTCGTTAAAAAAAAATCTATTTCTTTACATCTTAAAAACTCTGAAATACTGTTTTAAATATGCCAGAAGATAATTCGATGATTATTTATAGAATTTACTTCCTTGACTTTGATGTATATTATTAAAACAAATCGATTTTGCTTCAACCTACACTCTTGCAGATTGTTTCTAAGATTATCAAGTTTAAAACCATCTATTCATACAAATAACAAAGAAATACTCAAGTTATTTTCTATATTGTATAAATGTATTTTGAAATAAAAAACTATGATCATATACATTGCAAAAGAAATTAATAGTCAAAAAATAAAAACCTGCAAATGCAAGCGATTTGCTGTTTGTCATATGATCAAAGTCAGAAGTATTGACAAGGATTCTCAATGTGCTGAGATATGGATTTGGTGCCGTTTCGAAGTAATCCGTTAATGTTTTGCTAACACCGTCACACTTCTTCCCTACAAATGATTCAATTATCAATTAATGCATTTGTACGTTGTGATAAAAAAAATTTACATTGAAAAAATTGCACTTACATAATGCCCACATCCGATGCAGAGTGTCGAGCCATGCTTTCGTGGCATTGTCTATGAACGAGAAAAATAATAAATCCGTGTCCATGTTTCGATGTGACAAAGCTTATCACTTTCTAAAAAATCGTTAGAATTTAAAATTTTTCATTAATCAGTGATCAGTGCTTAGATTGAGCTCGTCAAGAATATCATTACGGATATCATTCTAAAGACATTCAGATAATTCGACAATAACAGAAACAAAAACCACGGCACAAATTCACGACGCAAGAAACAGTGGAAGAGCAATAATCACTCGCCGTCAACGTCACATATTACAATAGCACCAACGAGAAAAAAAATCTTGACAAAAGTTGACCGGGACTTTACCTAGCACTCGTATTGTCTGAAGTTTGCGTCACTTGACGCATAATCATGAATTACAAAACAATAATAGATTGCAAACTTGTTTTACGTCATAATTCTGTGTAATTGTGAATTATATAGGGATATAATAATTGGAGCAGTATTCCTAGTGTAGAAAGCTCACGCGAAATCCTCGCGTGAGGAAATTCACTAGAATATCTACAATTTCATTTGTTGAAATCTAGTAAATCTGCTCACTTTTGTAATTTTCACCTCGTTTCGAGAACAGTAATAGCTCCCCAGATGGTATAGGAAGAGTGTCAGAGAGAGGGCTGCTCTACTCTGCAATAATTGCACACATTCAGAGAAAAAGATATTTATCAATATAGACATAACATATGATTACGAATCTTGCGGAAATTGAGATTAAGCAGTTTACGAAATGAAAGCGATAATACAACGAGTATCGAAAGCTTCAGTTTCAGGTACAGTTTATTCCAGGTTGGAATAAACTTATTTTCTATTAAAAGTATATGAATAGATTGAACAATTGAGCATCGTCTTATCATTTGATTGCTATCTAACTGTTGAGTTCGCTGAATGTGATCAATATGTATTCAAATAATTAGGTTTATATAAATTTTTTTGTGATAAGAAATTTGTTATGAACTGTAAGAAGTTTTTTGAGAAATATTTATCATTTATGTAATAAAAGGAGCAAGAAACACACATAAACACAAAATCATGATTAATTGTCAAACAGAAAAATTTTAAGATTTTAAAAAATTCTCTATTTAACCAGTTGTGTGACATTGTGTCTATCTGTATTTTCTTGCTGAAAAGCTCCCAAATTAATACATTAATTTTATGAGTATGTCATGGTATTTCTCAATGATAATAAGACTTAAGTGTAATTTTTCAGTCGATGGAGAAGTTATTAGTAGTATTGGAAATGGATTATGTGTATTAATTGGTATAAAGAAAGGTGATGGAGCGGTAGATATGGAATACATGTAATAAGATAACATTATCAATGCATGTATACATAAGTGCATATAATTATTGAACATAAATTTCTATGCCATAGAGTGAGAAAAATATTGAATACCAAACTTTTTGAGGACAACAAGGGTAAAAAATGGGGTGCCAGTGTAGCAGATAAGAAATATGAAATATTGTGTATTAGTCAGTTTACATTGTATCATGTTTTGAAAGGAAATAAGTTAGATTTTCATAAAGCTATGCCTGCACAAGAATCAGAACCCTTTTATATGAATTTTCTTGCCACATTGCGTAGAAAATATATCCCAGAGTTAGTCAAAGGTAATGCAATGATAATTTAACGCAAATGTGTAATTTATCTTGTATTTTATTAAAGTACATATGTGTGAATTAAATGTAAAAAAAATTTTTAAAAGTTTATTTTTGATGAACTTATACAGATGGTAAGTTTGGCGCAATGATGGAAGTTTGCATACAGAACAGTGGGCCGATAACATTGGAAATAGAATCTCCGACTAGGTTAATTTGTAATGATGAAAAATTCAACAATACAATAGAAGATGAAAGTGTCTTTTAATTAAGCATCTATTTATGATTAAGCATTTATATATACATATGTTATAACATAAAATGATTCAATAAATTCATGTACATCAAGTATAATACATAAATGTTTATTTAACCTAATATAATTATAAATTGATTTTTGTTTCAAATTTCAAGAAAAAATCAAATCTTTTATAATATTAACACATATACTTAGAACAGATTATATATTCAGAGCATATTTATTTCTAAAGCTTAATTATTATAAATGTGGAATGGTAAAACTAAATAAAATAATAAATTTTAATATTTTATATAAAAATTTATTTTGTTTCAGATGCTAGTTGGTGAATTATAATTGTATTTTTAATAATCAACAATGGCAACTACTGAAAAAAGAAAGAGCATTGCACAAAGTGAGGATAGCAAATCAGAAGAGCAAGATGAAAAAGGTATTTCAATACATAAATGCATTGTTTAAAAAAATTATTTGACTTAATGTTTCATAAAAAAAACAACTTATTTTAGATGAAAAGATTGTAGAGCTTGATGCAAAGAATGTAGAAGACACATTCAAAATAAATAAATCAAATATAGGCAAATCATCTATTCCTAAAAATGATATATTTGTCAATCAACGGCAGGTATAATTTTTTTTTTATTAGATGTTGCATTATTAATATTCCTACAATCTCTATAATTTTAGTCACATGGAAGTCAGACAGATCCAGAAGACACAGAAACTATGGAGCAATTAAAAAATCAGTTGGGTATATTAATGAATCAATTGGCTACTCTGTCGGCGGAAAAGTCGAAAATGGAAGCAAATTTTCAAGCCGATAAGAAGCAATTGAGAAACGATCGTGACGAAGTAAGAGAAATTTGATATCTATTATCAGGATTGTTCAACTGAACATTAATGTTTACAGTGTGAAAAAGTAATTAAAGATCTAAAGGAGAGACTGAAGAAGGCTCAAAATATCAATCATTCCGAAATTGAACACGTAAAGTGTAAATTAATCATGGAGCGACATGAGAGGGAGAAAGAACATGCTGATTTTGTCAAGAAGATAAAGTATGTCAATGATTTGATTTTTTGTAATTATGTAGAATTATATTATTTGTATGGCAAAGGAGGAAAATTATTATCAAATAACACATTAATCTATAATAAAAAGCATAAAGTATATTCTTACAGAGAATTGCAAAAATTATTATATGATGAGCAACGCAGTAAAGAACAATTAGAGGGGCAACTGAAAACTCATCTCGCGAATAAAACACAATGCAAGATTCTCGAAGCCGAGCTAGAGATTACCAAGACCAAACTTAAACAGGCCGAAGAAGCGGCAAAGGAAACACCGCCGCTTCTTGTTTCCTTACAAGCCGAGATGACGATGATGAAAAAGCAACATTTGAATGCGATTCGTGAAGTAATAAGATAATCTTATCTTATATCTTATTTAGCATGTTATATATTTAATCATTAAATATAACAATCAATATGTTTTGACGTAGGAGCAAAAAAGAGTCACCACTGCAGAGCAACAAGCAAGAAGATCGGTAATGATATACGAAACGAGAGTGGCCTGTTTAGAGGCTCGTTTAGCTGAACTCTCCGAGATTGTTGGGGGCTATGACAGACTGAGACAACAAGATCAATTAACCATTCAAAAATTGAAGGATCAATTAGCTATTTTGCAGAATACTGAGCACAGCGAAGCCGTAATGTCGAGTAACCAGCCAGAAGAAATTATTTCCAAAATAAAGACTATGTTTACTTATTTATTGGATCTTGATAATCAGAAGAAAGATTCAACTTATATAAAATGTAAATGCCGTTAATATATCGACATAAGATATGAAATAAAATTAGAATTTAAGTAAATAAATTAATTATGTGTTTTATTTTTAGCATTACTCAATACTTTAGATCTGCGATATGAACATTACGATTATAAGGAGAAGTACGACAATCTTTTACAAGAATTTGAAGATTATAAGCATCAAATGATATATAAATATAATATATCGTCTAATATTACTCATGATGGCCAACAACAAAAACGGAATCTATCTCTGACACATGATAAGGATCATGATAAGACTCAATTAAATCTTCTCAAAGTGCACAATAGCAATTTAGAGGAAAGAATACGTATGATTACTAACGAAATGTTAAATAAAGAAAAAAGTTTGCAAGAGCGATTGGATCATCAACAAAAGGTGACTATCTTATAGTTCGTTCAGCGAGAGAACAACCACGAATCGGACGAAAATTCATCCGTTTCGGGCAGGTGTCCGCCCAAGGAACGTCTAAAAAGCTTCTTTTCACATCGTCTTGCTTTATTTTTTTTTCTGTTTGTAAAGAATTCATAAAATTCTCCAAATTAAAAATTTTTCACAATATGAACAATCTTTCTAATAAATATTATTATTATTAATTATTTCGTAAATCATAAATATATAAGCTGTGTAATTTAAATATATTATAAAGATTTCGATTTTTTATATTACATTGAAACTATAATTTGATCCGAGCGTGGCATATACGATACCGAGTAGTGCATCACTTTGCCCGTCTATGCGCAGATTATGATTGTTTTCTCACAGTTAATTCAAAAATTCAGATTTATTCCTTAACAAAACTTTTCATATATTTAATCGTTTTTTTAAATTCGAAAAATAATAAATCATGTATACTTTATTAGTTGTTTCAAGAAGAATGTTCAAAACTGGAGCATACATTGCATCAAAAAGAAATCGAATATCGTAATAAAATATCTACTCTGGAACAACAATTACTTCGACAAAGAGAGAGGTCTATGGCGCTCGTGGAAGAAAAAGATAAAGAGATATTAACTCTAAAAACATCATTTCGCGCATTATTACCTAATAAGGATACAGCTCCTGCGACAGAAACTAAGACACAGCTAAATAGATACGAGAATATCGTCGAACCGGTTACCGATTTGGTAACAGGATTATTGACGAATGATAGTCCTCCAATACTGCATTACATTCAGGAATTGGCCAGGAAAGAAGTGCAAGTATCGTTTTCGAGAAAAAAAGTTTTGGAATTGGAAGCATCATTGAGAGAACAGCAAAGAGAAATACTTTATATGAAAGAGCAACAACAGACTGAAACTAAATCTTTGAAAGCACATATCACTAGGTAATTATTACAAATTAATAAAAAAACTATATATGTCACAAAAATATTAATTTATAAAAATATGTATTATTTTATTCGCAAACACAATTTAAAAAGAAATTTATATGCAGGCTGGAAGCATGCAAATCGAGAGAAGGTGCCAATCTGGAATATTTGAAAAATGTATTCATAAATTACTTAACAACGAATGATGCGTCCAGTAAACGGCACATGTTAAATGCTATTTCAACAGTACTGCGTTTTACACCCGACGAGCTTAGTAAAATTAAGCATTAATATTAAAGATATTTTTATTATCAATATATATATATATATATTTCTTTTCATAGAAAAAAATAAAAACATTGTAGTATTCAACAATTATAATTTATTAATTATAATTAAATTTCAAAATAAACTGGAATTAAGATCCTACTTGCACCTTCTTCAATTCTTCTTGAATTAGAAAAACCAGAGATTGTTTTAACTCTTCCAATTCTTTTCTGTTGCACTTTCTTCTTCTTCTTTGATTTTTTGGCCACGTTTGATCTAGGTGCGATCAAGACATTCAGACCAAAACTGATTAACAAGAATAAAAGGAAAATAGGAAAATAACAGGAAAAAGAGTGAGATTATATGTTGAGGTTGGAGGATTTAAGAAGGAAATAAAGGATATGAATGATCCCAGAGGAAAGATTCCTCAGAATCTCTTGAATCACAAACGGTGGTGTTTTCTTGTATTTCGTTAGCTGGGATAGAAGCAACTTTCTTTGTGCGTGTAGTGTGAACAACTCCAAAAGATGTGATCTGCGTCTTGTCTCAGTGATCCACATGTGCAGGAAGGGTCTGGAATCATGTTACAGCGATGTAAGCTATAGTTGAAGACATAGTGAGCGCTTCTGAGTCTCTTGCTCATGCTCTCTCAGTTAAGTTTAAGCTTGAACCATGGTTTAAAGATGATTATTTCAAAGAAACTGAAGTATTTGACTCCTTTGTGATTGCCTTGGTTCTTGAGGAATTGTGACGTCATAATATTTCTTCCGAGGAATAGAGTAGAAGTCAGAGTAGGAGTAATTTTGGAGACATCTGGTCCTTTGGAAATAGCTTTTTTCGCTAAATAGTCTGCAGTTTCATTTCCGAGAATGCCTGAGTGCAGGATCCATACAATGGAGTTTTCAAATCTCGCGGATTTTATCTCATTGAGTTTTTGGTTGCGTTCCATTTCATGCATAGAGCGCATAGATCGTTTGGAAATCTATAATATAAGTAACGTGAACTATAGATTTTCAGGCAATCTATACGCTCAATGTGTGAAACGGAACGCATCCTTTGTTTGACCAACAAACGATTTGTCAAAAAAAAAAATTATTAAAGTGAATATTGACCAGCTAACTTTATGGAGCTGGTGAAATTAATTAAAAATATGGTGAAATTGGTCGTTATTGTGGATCCAGACTTAACTGAACTGCATAAAATTGGCCTAGAATAATTGATTACCCCGATTGGTTGTCGAATGGAGAATTTCTAAGATCGCGAAAATTTATTAGCGTTCGCGTTTTTCATTGGCAATCACACAAGTGCGAACGAATTTTGCTTCGAAACCAAACACTTGTCAAACCCCCGCTGGAGACAATTTCGCCAAAATATGAAATAAACATTTGTGTTACCCTTCATGACGCAAAACCACCTTCGAAATTCCATACGTGAGATGAATCCATTTCTGAACGCTTTTGAAGATTGCGCGAAGATTGCGAACTTCAAAAACGTTCATTTCACGAACGAGAGCGGTTCGTGGTAAACGATGCAAATTTCGTGATACAACAATCTGAAAATGTAGCCACTCGCTCATCGTCATTCTATAAAAATAGAGCGCGAATTTCTCGCCGCGCATTCTCGAGCACGTTTTTAAAGGTAGTCGAGTTTCAACAACAGTTGCTTTTTTTTAGCGATCGCGCGGGCATCTTCACCGGAAGCGGTTATTACGATTCGCTGTTTGCCGCCAAACGTACCCTGCGTGCTGCGATGGAATTGTTTATCCGTCGATATCTGAATGCAGCAGCGTAAATAGCCGCGTCGAACGTGTGTATATATTTACGTTCCGCTTTGTCGAGCTGGTGCGTTGGAATTGTCCCCTGGGTGTTCGTCGAAATCGAATCCATTGCTGATAAAAACATCTGAGGAATTCGTCGGGTACACCATGGCCAAGGTTCAACTGGCGAATGTCGCCGTTCTTGATAATCCCTCGCCGTTTCTGAATCCGTTTCAATTCGAAGTCACATTCGAGTGCATCGAGGAGCTCAAAGAAGGTGCGAGTTCGATTAAGTATGCTTTGTTGCCGAATAGCATACGATCTTCAAATGCGCGCTCATCCATCTTTAGGTTAATTTTACGATGATGTCATACATAATTTTCTCTTCAAGAGAAAGGCAAAATTGTTTCTTAATATTGTATAACATATTGGCCATTTGTATGAAAATGATAACTTATCACTGAAGAATGCGATAAATATGTTAAAATGCAATAAAGCTTCTATTGACCAAACTTGTACGCTATGTATTCGTTTCATCAATTTTAACACAACGAGAACGATCTACAACGTTGATTATATTGATTTGTGTTTCAGATTTGGAATGGAAAATGATATATGTAGGTAGTGCAGAATCAGAAGAATTTGATCAAGTTTTAGATACCATTTATGTTGGTCCAATTCCAGAAGGAAGACATATGTTTGTATTTCAGGTAAAGCATCATGAATTAGCTTTATTATCATGAATGCTTCTTACCATTAACTTTCCGCAACTATTTCTAAATTGATAATTTTAATATTTTTCTATTATTATTGTATCCTATATTTTAGGCTGATCCACCAGATGTCAGTAGAATTCCAGTCAATGATGCTTTAGGTGTAACTGTCGTATTGCTGACTTGTTCCTACAGGGGTCACGAATTTGTTCGAGTGGGTTACTTTATAAATAATGAGTATACGGACCCGGAACTCCGAGAAAATCCACCTCCACAGCCACAATTTGATAAAGTTCAAAGGAATATATTAGGCGACAAACCACGCGTTACTAGATTTAAAATCAATTGGGACGATTGTCAAACTGGAACGACAAATAATCTTCCCGAGGGCATGGAAACGCCAGCGTTAGAAGATACATCACAAGATGCACCTACGTCCACATTAGGCTTTACGGAGAATACACAAAATGGTGGGATGGAAGTGATGTGAAAAACGATTTGCTGCTGATAAGAATAAGGATGAATTAGCATCAATACAATAATTTAAATGATAAAGTAGTACCTGGAAAAAAAGAAGATGGAAGTACACACTCCATATATATTTAAATAATTCGAAAAATCGCGCAAAATATCCTTTCATAAGATTTTTGATGTTTTCCTTCGATAAGAGATTCAACAAGTTTATATTACATATTTCGAAAAAAATATTACGTGTTGGTAATGTGATACTCTTAAACCTGAACAAAAGAGCAAATTAATTGTTAATTTGTGGAATGGTTAGTGTCTCATGTTTCTCTTAACCAAATAGTACTGGATTATAAGTTATTGTCTTCTTAAAATGACGTAATTTCTGTAAAAAGCGTACAATTAATTATAAATAGTAATTGTATTCAATATCATTTGCAAACAAATTAAAAATAATAAATAATTAAATGCGATTCATTTTACGGTGCAGCAGAATATTCAACAATGCTCTGTAATGCAACATTGTTTTAAAATTACTATTATGATAGTGTATACTTTAAAGCTTGAAGTTAAAACATATGTCAAGAATTTTAAGTATTATATTATTGCTTATAATCATCACGTTGCATGTAGATCATAAGGCAGTTCCCATTTTTTATTAGTGTAAATACTAAGATAAAAAAATATACATTATGTTTTTTACTTGAAGAAATAAGACATAGTTCTTCACAATTTTCTTCCGACTGTAAATCCCTAAATGTTTTATTCAGTCCAGAACTACCTGCATTTTTGTATGCAACAAAAATTTTACACGTCTTTGTTGATTCAGTGAATATAATTATTTTTCATACTAGAATGTTACAAACTGTATTATATGCTCGCCATTTATTTCCCTATATCATATATTATTTAATAATTGCAAAATAAAATTTATTGGACCAATTGCGAAGCTTCTAAATGGAAGGTATGCATGTTGTACATCTGCACATATACATACATTCCACAAATGTCCAATACGCATATTCACCGATGTGGCGGCATTTTGTCGTACATAAGTATAATAAATATGTAAAAGTCGTTAAAATCAATATATATTTGTTATAAAACATTGATAAAACTTATGATTTATTTTTAATCCAGAAGAATATGGAGTATCTTTCAGAATTATTATTTCTTTTAATTACCAAGATATATAACGTCAAAGAAAATCACAATAGACGAGTATACACAAATCTGATTTCTTTAAAGTTTCTTTAAAATATCGTTTATAAAAGAATCATCTATAAAGAAAAATTTATTTCACGTATACGTCCATAGAGAAAGTTATTTTAACGTATCTGGTCGTTAAAATCAATCTATCTATTGTTGTATACGAGTATTGTCTTGTATTGTTGTATACAACACAAGGTCATTGCATAGGCAGGTATATATATATTTCTATTCATGCAGTAAATCATCTCAAAAAAAGTTTCCTAAGAAAAACATAAAATTGAACCTTTCGTTGTTGTATTGTTTAGCCAATTCTCTCTCTCTGTCCCCCCTCCCCCCCTTCTCTTCTCTTTCTCATTTCATAAATGATTAATTGTAAATATATACAATGAAAAAAGAAATATGTATAATGATGATTATTAAATTATTTATATTTAATGCAAAACAGTCTCTAAGTCTTAAAAAAAGAATTGCAGTTTTTAGAAGCATGCAAAGAGAAATATTAAATATCAACCTTGTGCATGTGTAAGGCATTTTGACAAAATGTTACGCCGAAAGGATTATTGCATTCCCAAAATAATGTAATTACTTATTTTATCCAATTTTTCTTTGATAATGTTTAGCTTGTATATTTCTCATATGTCGTATATTTACGTCTAGTATAATATAATAAATAGAGACAGAAAGAGAGAGAGAGAGAACTAAAATAATTAATTAATTTCGTAAAATTTATGTTACGGGTTATTGTTTTTAAAAGATAAATTATATTATTTTCAGATTGCACATTCGATTTCGTGAAAGCACTATTTCGCAAGTTTGTAAAAATCATCGCATTTTTTTAGAAAAATAAAATTTAGCATCAGTAGCGGATCAATATTATGAGGACCTGAGTGCATATAAATAATTTTATAATTTTTCATGTCAATATATTTCTCTTATTATGATATAATACTGCTACTGATCGCATTTAGCATTTTAGATATTAGTTATTCAAATAATCGGAATGGTATGTACAATTATTAAACAATAAGAATTCAAATTTCTCGTAGCAAGAATTATTTAACTTTTATCTATTACGCTGCATACGTATTCGCAATTCACAGAAAGAAATCTTATCTTTTTAGCTCTGCGCTACGCTCCCTGCAAAATAAAAGTGACGAGTATATTAAGTATATACGATAATTAATGTGTAATCAAGTATTGAAGATGTGTGGAAAGAGAAGAAAAATGAAAAATTGAACAAAATTATATAGTAAACACAAACGATGAGAGAAAAATACAAGACTCGACTATTTAACTTGGCGAACACACGATACGCTTGCGCACGATCTGAGAGGTAATAATTCTAGCTTCGTTAAATAAATCATTAATTTATATTAGTGCGATTACTTGGTTTGATAAAATAATTTTTTTTTTTTTTTTTTTTTTTTTTGTTTCATGAATTTATATTCGATATATATTCGTGCATATATATATTCGTGTACTTTTAATTTCTATATGCGTATAAATTTACATAATTAATTTATATTTATATTTATACAGAATCCAATTCTGATTAATGGACCATTTTAATGTGCGGCCCTGTCGGGGCCACAACGAACCCCACCATCACACCAAACTGTGATGATTACGGAGTCTCTTGCTCCGGAGCAGGCATGGACATGTTCAGTACAGCTCTAATCTCCGATCCATACGGGACACGTGAACCAGGTGAATATCGCTTCACGACATAAAAGTGCAACGCGCGTAATTTGGCTAGTTCGAATGAGTTTATTGGTAACGTGGATGATTAATTCGATTGGCTTCAGATTTTCTAATCATTCGTATTATAGTGACAGTTCAGCTGTAGTGTGTGCAGCAAATATATTTGCATCTCTGTATTACCGTCGAAATGGTGAGTACCTCTAACAAGTACCTCTAACAAGTACCTCTCACTCATAAAATGTACAGTACAGTTATTTTAAACACGATGCAATCCACGTGGATCGATAAAAGAGATCTGTCAGAAGTTCGTTAAAGCTAAATGGTGCGAAATAATCGAAACGAAATATGTATATTAAATTTAACATATATACATATATACATGTGTGTGTATGTGTGTGTGTGTGTGTGTGTGTGTGTGTGTGTGTGTGTGTGTGTGTGTGTGTGTGTGTGTGTATGTTGTGTGTATATACATATTCTGATTATAACATCATTTTAGCAACCCCTTTGATCATTGTAACTTTGCGCGACCGTCCTTGACATGTAAGAAGATTGAAACCGATCTAGTATGAGATAAATTGTGAATAGAGGAGATAATATATGCGATTGCATCATGTAATAATGGATTATATCATTTGGAATAATTTTTTTATCCGAGAATGATCCTCGCGATCGATAAAATTCACAAAGAATCAGAGGACAAACGAAATAAATTACTCGCAGAAATTATGTTGAACATGTTCGATTATTCGAGAAGAAATTTCGAATGCAAGCGCAAATTTTGTATGCATATGAGCCGTATTAAATACACATTGATTGAATCGTTTTACGTTATCATATGGATGATATTTATATTTATTTTTTAGTAAAAATTGAAAAATATAAACAGAAACCGACACGGCTAATCTTTCGCGATTAATTAAATAAATAAACCGAGTGTTGTACAATTCAAATTAATTGATTCTAAATTAGCAATACACTGTATCTTTGAGATTATGATCCTATTTTTGACGTAGACAATTAAAGGAACTTCGTATAAAAGGAAAATTAAATGTAAGAAGATGATTCATGTTCAAATTATGATTTTTCGGAATTGATGATTGAAATAAAAGCTTGAAGGTTGATATTTTACTTTTGTAAATTTTATTTTCTGTTAACAGCTCTCTCTCTCTTTCTCTCTTTCTTATTAGATACTCGAGGAAATCATTTGAAGGTGGTAAATTCGACGAGGGCAAATTTTTGTTCAAAAGTACACATGCAAACACGAAAAGTGTTTTGTATTTTTATTCATTACATTTCACGGAATGGCGGATTACCATCATTTTGTGTGACATGTTTCTCTACATCTGTACAGCATCGAAATTTGCGAATACTCGTCAGGATTACTGACGATTTTCATTATGTATAATGTAGAAAGGGGTACGGCAAATCTCGTTATGTCAGATTTATAATGCTGTTTAATGTAACCGGATCTAATCACCTAATGATTTTTTAACGAGTTCAAAGAAACGAAACATCATCTTTTTAACGATAAGATCTACCTAGCAACCATCAAAATTCAAAAACTGCTCGCACATACGAGATTTATTCTTCGTAAAAGGTAAACTTGCAATGAACTATATATTTGTATTTTATATATTATGGAAAAGATATTTTGTAATTATTGAAAACAATAGAAAAATTTTTTATGAATGTTTTTCGAAATAAGAGAAAGAGAGAGAATGTATAACAAATTTTTTATTTGTTATTCAATTCCATTTTTTCAAAAAGTTTGCGTATTGCGCTTGCGTTACATAATGGTGATAATTTGTTAGGAAACGATCTAGAAACATTCCTTAAATCGAGAGGAAAATGATTTTTATAAAATAAAAGAACTGAAAAGAGAGCAATTCATCAGAGTGCACGAAGAAGCAATGTCGTCATTTTTTGAAGAATTTCATCAGCTTTCAAGGACGAGGAATAATCGATGAAAATATTTAAAAAAAGATGCAACAAAAGGATCTTCAATCTCAAATGAAACGGTAGATGCTTAATTACGGCACATTTATCGATATCGTTCTATCGGCCGGATGTGGTGGAATGCTACAAAAAATGTGCGTGTTTTTGGAATGCAGTACATTGAGACGTTTCCTGTTTATAATGAAAATTGGCCGGATCGAAAAAAGAATAGAATAGTGTCGCGTAAAAATTAATGAAGAATGGAAAAGTGTGCGATCCGCGATCGATATATCGAGTAAGAGGGAGGCTGGATCGGCTTGTTTATAGCACCATCCCGTGCGAGTAGCATGAGTCATCACCTGTCTTCTCGGCCTTTCCTCTTCGAAGCCGGGAATCTCCGATTTGCGCTCCGAGTTGTGCACGCATGTCAGGAGCGGACAAGTGTTTGGAGATGAATGTTGAGTGTGTATGTATGTGCGTGCATTTGATGGCTACGAATGATACGATAATGAATCACACATCCTTGCCTTTAGTAGGTGTAATACTTTATTAAGTGGATTGATCTTATATAAAAAAAAAATTTAGGTGAAATTGTATTTACTATTTTTTTTGACCAATTTTAAAGCGCTGTATTTTTGTCTATTACATTTAGAAATTTTCTCTAGCGAGTACCTGTATGCTCAGGTATAGAAAAAACGCATCTTTTACATTCTTAGAATGCATTCTTAAAATAGATGTTTGCTTGTATACGGTCTTTGTTAATAATTATGGTTTACTTTGTCTAAATGAGACCTCTTAGGGTTCTACTTTTATAGGCTTATAAATAACAGCAGAAATAGATAAAATTAATATTATCAAAATCTGAAAATAACTAAATGTTTTGTTAATTTTAATGATAAATATATGATAAATAATTACACAGGTTTACATGATTTTGCAGTCTGAAAAAAATGAAGTTTTTTATATTTTTTTGTATGCTAAATTCAAATTCGCAAGCTAAAATTATCATGACAAGTTTTCGTGAAAAAGAGGATTGGAACCCCCCCGCCCCCCAAGAAACAATAATATAAAATAATTATTTTCATTATTTTCCTATATTTTTTTCTGAAATGCAATATCTTTACAGGGCTGGAACGGTGAGACATGTAGGAATAATAACGACTGCCCCGTCACACAATTTTGTTATATCTCCAAACGATGTGTGGATTATCTGGACTGTAGCAGATATAATCGCATGAAAGGCCAGATAGCTGCACAGGAGCCATTGCAATGTGGTCCGTGCTTGAAAGGGTAAGAAAGTAATATGTATAAAATAATATGTATAAGTATTCACTTTCTTCTCATATATCGCTTTTTTGATCTATCCGTCTCCGTCTATCATGATACATGAATGATGAAAATTGTTTAGTTGCTAATCCGTTTATCAGCGTCTTTATAAACTTTTTTATTGCACCAATATTATACATCTGTTATAAATGAATTGTATCATATAATGCAATACTGAGACATGATATTGTACAATTTTTTGCACTTAAAGGCGAAATTTAATTAATCCTTTGTATCCAAGAATAAGTTGGAGCAAATAAAATTTAACTTTATATTCAGCATTTCTTATTAGTGTGCTTTGAACGCTAATACGTTTAAATACTTTAAAAATATCAATACATTTTTAATAAATTGCATTATTTTTTCATCTATTATATG
The DNA here is from genome assembly GCA_038406275.1 of Cataglyphis albicans. NCBI lineage: Eukaryota > Metazoa > Arthropoda > Insecta > Hymenoptera > Formicidae > Cataglyphis > Cataglyphis albicans. The sequence continues at coordinate 603,431 of JBCAUJ010000130.1, forward strand.
ATGAAAATGATTTCTCAAATAATGCTTAAATTAAAAAAAAAATATGTATTATTATTCTAAATGCAAAACAAAGCTTCATCAGGATGCAAAGAATTAACAATAATATTTCTCTTCATGATTAATCAATAATTGCAATATTTTTACTTTATTTTATGTTATCATATTACATTTTTGTCTATATAAAAAAATAATTTTACATACACACACACACACACACACACACATCCACACGCACACTCAAACCCACAGCTATAATAGTTTATATTGTAAGCAGTCTTAAAAAAAAAACGGTCGCGTTCGTAGTGAAGCTACGAAAGCTTTGAAACAAAAAAAAAACAAGTATTTTCTTAAGAAGTAAGACAATAGCTTTAGTGTCATGTGTATGAAAATTTTCGATTGAATAATTTATTTTTTTGTAATGTTAAAAAATAGAGATCAATGTCTTACTGATTTTGGAACTTTTTTCTTCAAAAGTCCGTCATTTTATAATCAATAATTTTTTATTTAAATCTATACATGCAACTAAAGCTATTGTCTTATATTTTAAGAAAATATTTGTTTTTTTAGGATTTCAGAATTTCCATTGGTACGCTACGCATACTGTTTTTTTTTAAGGCGGCTCACACTATTGGTTATTGTAGCTATAAATATTAATATTTGTTTTAAACATTAATATGTGTAAACGAAAATTTTACAAAAAATAGTTTAAATTATATACTTCGTGATATTAATAAAGTGATTTGGAAAAAACCCATTTATTTACCAAAACAAAAATTCTTAAAAATAGCTGTTCAGCTGTTACAATGATTTCCTCTTTAAAGTCGAAAAATATATGACGCGAATTATGTAAATAATAAAAAATAATAGAGTATTGACTTGATATGTGTATGTCTCTGAAAAATAAAAGAATTATCTTCTTTCCTTTTTATTTAGGCTTGTTTATTTTCTTGATTTATAGATACGAATCTGAGATGCTCACCACTGGTCAAGAGACGTCATCATGTAAACATATAGAAAATCAGGGTAAGTGATGCTGTTACTAGATTTTTTGTTAAATAAGTAGAAAATAATTATTCCATTGTTAATTCCCAGTTGTTATTCTTCTATATCAAAGTGAAGAATTGATATAAGAATCGATATAATTTATTATTTCCACATAAGTCTTAAGTATATTACATAATTTTTTACTTTTTCTTTAATCATTTATATATTTAATTTGCAGCTGGACCTGATACTGCGCACACGCATTTAATGATAATCGTTGAGATCATAATTACAATCGTTGTTATAAACGCTATTCTCATCTCAGTTTTATTCTGTTATAAGTTTTACAAACGTCGTAAGTTTTTAATCAGATGTAATTTTTTTAAATTTTACATATTATATTTTGTTATATTCTTTTTTTCTATTTTATAAACATTGGACACTTTTTATACAGGATACTTTATACATATATGTAATGTATAAAGTTAAAATTTATGTTGTTATATCTATGGAGAGACAAATCTGACTATTTTTGTAATTCTATTTTTATAATAAACTTGCATAATAAAAACAGATTATATTATAAGAAAAAAAGAATATGAAATTATACATATTGTTCATATAATTGTAATATTTTTTACTATATATTTACACATACACAATATATTTACACATACATACACACACACACACACACACACATACGCACGCACGCACGCACGCACGCACGCGCGCACGCACGCGCGCACGCATGCGCCCGCACACACACACATAATTTTCTAATTATATAATTCAATAATTTGTTTGAATCACGATAAAGAATTTAAATATGTGACAATATGTTTTTTCATAGGTCGCGCACGTCAAATTCACGGATCTAATTCGAATAATGCACATGATATACCATCAGAAGTAGCACTAGATAATTCTAATGCAATAGCAATCGCCAGTGCTCCACCAGAAGAAGAAAGTAAGTATTTTTATACACACATAAACACATTTATATGTACAATGTATATACAAGTGTATATACAAATTATGTATATGTGTGGATTTTCACTTTGCTTATAGAGAAAAATTTTATATTGCATATTATTTTAGGTTTAGTATATCAAATATTTTTGATCAGATCTCATAGAATTTTGTTTGAATAATTAAAGACAAAGATTGATACAAAGTGATAGTTTCAAATTTATTATAATATTCTGCCATTTATGAAATATTCTAATAATAAAATATTTCATGCAAGATCTAATAAGAATTTTTGAATTATTCTTAATAAAATTGAGCGTCGTGCTCAGCTTTCTTGTTATTTGTAGATGAAAATAATATTTGCAGGAACAAAGATAAAAAAATAATCAACAATATAGTTTTATTGCCATTATAACTTTTTTCAAATTAACTTTGTTTTAAGAAAATGTCATCATTTTACATTTTAATATTGTTTCGCGTACGATAAATAAGCTACGAACGATAATTCTCTCAATCAATAATTGAATCTGTATGAAAGAAAATTTTGCTTTTACATGATTGTTTAATTAATAAAATCTCGAAAAAGATAAGTATCTTTAAGATATAATACACATGACATTTTATGAGAAATGCATTTTTTCAAATTTGCAATATGCACTAATAAATTAGTGCTACTAAATCGATTCAACTAATAGATTAGTTAATATTACAAAAATAATTTGCACTTTCTGTAATTGCACGCTTTTTATGTACATACATAATAATGCACGATAGAGTAATCAATTAAAATTATATGTTAATGAAAAGATATTAATTATTACAGTACATCTATGGTTTACTTATGTATTCGAACGCTGAAATGAAAGTGCGAAGATTCAAAACGCGGTAATTCTTCGGCAAACAAAATTACACATTATAATTATTTATATATTTATCGATAATAGGTATAATATTAAATTGATATAATATGTGATAATTTTGAATAAATAATTTGAGAATATTTGCTTTCAGGACTATTTATTGGATCTAATGAAAAAAAATATTGCATATCGGATAAAAATAATAAAAGGATCACAGAAACTAACGAATATCAAACCAGTGTTCCATATACTATTCAATACAGGCGTATAGATGCTTATACTTCTACAAATAATAATTCCAACACTAATGATTCCAATTCTAACAATAATCTGCTTTCTAGGTAAGTAAAAAAATTTTTTATTTACATCTTTATAGCTGTTATGATATTCAATATTAAATCGATTTTATCGCTTATTTTCCTCATTTTCCTTATTTGTTTTCTAACAATTATGTTATATTTGTATGAATAAATTTATATCGTTTAATCATTATCTGAAATTGCAAAATATGTTACAGAGAAGTTACAGTTTTTGAAGTGCGAGAAGATCAGAGTGATAGAAACATAGAGACATCACAAACTGATTTATCTGATCATAATGATGACAATTTATCTAATCATAATGATGACAACGGTGACACTATAGATTCTGCTTCTGAACCCAACAATAGAAGTGATAAGAAAAAATCAAATCTAATTATCAATCAAGTGGTCCAACAAAATATCACAATAAACTTGAATGGAGAGGAATATTAATGATCATATAATCTTTATCAATGTTGACAACATATTGTTATAATCAGCAAATAGCATATTTGTACACATCATGCACATATACATAATACCTTCTTTGCATTATAATAATTAGATATGCAGTTATAGATTACTAAAAATACTAGTGTATTAAATGTTAGATATATTATTTTTAATATATTATGTAATATATTAAAAATATATAAATCATCTTTTTTTTCAATTGCATTATACTTTATGAGATTAAAAAAATGATTTATATTCTAAATAATAAAATATCTAACTTTAATCACAACAATCTCTTATACATATTCGATTATGTACGTGACAAAAATTTTTACAATATCAATGAAAAAACTTGTACATTTTATAATAAAAATTTTGTTACATTTCTAAATTCTTTTACAGTTTATTATATATTTTTTGTCCTGCTCTTTTTTATACAATTTAATATATTTCTTGCTCATTTTTTCTAATTTACGTTTAAAATAAATAAATATAGATACATTGAATATAGGTAGAGTTGCCAGACATTTTGCAGTAGGAAGGATAGACCTCCAATTTAGCAAAATTTTTTCTGTTCTGTACTTCAATTTTGGCAAATGGTTTCCCTTTTTTCTTTTATAGATATGTTAATAAATATTAAATATAATAAAACGAGGCTTCGTTAGTAAAAAAATTAATAACGGGATAAGCGGCGCAAGGAGCCAAAATGCAGAATATAGACTGCAAAAACAATATATTTATTGATTAATAACGGTAAAAAAAATGCGTTTCGACCCTTTTTTGAATCATCTTTACTGCTATTTAACAAAATTGTAATCTAAACGCAATCGGCCTAAATCAACAAGGACAATACAAATACGGTAAGAAAAGAACGAAATAATTATAAAATCAATAAAAAAATCAATAGTTAAAAATTAATAAATACGTCCAAACTGTCTCTTTCTTTAATTCGGCCCGATAGTTACTGAATTCTCGACGCAACTTTTGCATCTTTCTTAATATTTAGTATTCAGTTGATAAAAAATTGATAAAAAAGGAGCAAGTTCATTCTTGTGTTCGAAAAATCTGTAATGATCACAAATTGTCGAGAGAAAGGATTAATTAACTCAGAGATGGTCAACGGTCAGCCAAAGATATACTCACGAAGTGCAGAGTTGATGATGTAGATATGAAGCAGAGTCTCAACTTATCACAATCAAATTAAGAACTGTATGATTCTGAATTTAAAGTGTGTTAGTCTGATGGTCTAATTCAGACATAATGCTCGAGGCATTAACGTATCCATTTGTATGCGACAAGGTCAGGCTTAAAAACATAGAGCGAGGAGCAAACAGTGCAAAGTTTAAATTTTCGTTAATTTATTAATAATAAGAATGTCCGGTAAATTTTTGACTGTTTGCATATTCAAGCTATTCTTTTGACGCTTAATAAATATTATTTCAGAGATCAAATGTTTATTAAAATAGGATTCACTATCTAAAATCAACGTCATTTCATTCGAACTCGTGATCAAAATCGTCTTTGGTCAGTAATCACAGAGCGATTTTTTATATTCCTTCTGATGTGATTCCAATATTCAGATATTGTAGTATGCAATTGTCTGCTGATCTGGCCACCGATAAGATGCGTCACAATCAATGCAGTTGATTTTGTGCACTGTGTAATATTCAGCTTGGCAAATAATGACTCTTAATGATTATTTTGCTACTCCAAATATGATAACAAAGTTAATAAACAATTTGATTTTGTATTTGTTTATTGGCCAACATACAATTTTATTTTTACTTATGATATATTATACTTTTTTTATGTATTATTAATACATATATATATATATATATATATATATATATATATATATATATTGTGTGTGTATGTTAATTTTACATATTAATTTTTAGTTAATTTGCAAAATATATTTTATTTGGTTAAAATATTTAAGATGTTTATAACAATTTTTTTACTTAATTAATATATATTATATATTTGATATTGTTAATATTATATTAATTTTATTTTGTTGTATACTTTAATTTATAATCTTAAAATATCATAAAAATAAAATTAAAAAATTAATAATATTAATAACAACAAAAATAATATTTAAAAAGTTAAAAAATTTTTAATTTAAATAGTAATTTAAATTTTCCGCTCAGAAGTGTAGACATAAGCTGACAACTTTAATGGCTTCCGGTTGATATTCTATTGGTCACAGTCTCTGAGCTACGGATTCTAGTGTATGCCTATTCAATTATGTATAGAGATCAGTGCTTTTCACGTTTCCACCCTAGGGAAAAAGTATATGATCGACTTCTGGTGCAATAACATCAGCGTAAAGCGCTGTTTACACGGCATTTAACACTAGTAATTGCAACAGCTGTTGTTATTAAACCAGATTACGTTGTCATGTAAATGTACTTAATATTTTAAAATATTTGCCGAGAGTTATGGTTGCGTTCCGTTTCACGTATAGAGCGCAAAGATCGCTTTGAAATCTATAATATGTTACGTGAACTATAGATTTTCAGGCGATTCTTGATATGGAAGTCTGTGTGCTTGACGCATTTTGTCTAAACGTACCTTAAAGGCTGCGGTCGAAAAGACGCTAGAAATGCTTCGTAGCATCACATAAACCAATCAGAATAAAGTAATCTTTGCTCTTTTTGCCCTTATTGGCCAATGAAATGCTTCGAAGCATTTCTAGCATCTTTCCGACCGCAGCGATAGTGGCGCGGCAGTAACACAAAGCAGAGGGCGCTGAGTGCCTTGAGATTCGCTTTGTCAGAAAAGGAGGGAACGAATAGCGACAGAGCGAGAAGAACGTCCGTGCGAAGCACCTAGCAGAAGATAACGGCCGCCATTTTTCTTCTGACATTGCCATTCGTAGGTGCTCTCCTGGTGTTATTTGTCGCGGGGATCTTTAATTGTCTCTCCTCTCCTCTCGTTTCCTTTCTCTATATTTATCTCGTTTCTAGTTGAACCCGACGACAATATCGATAACAAAGAAGAGGGAACGACGACGGGGGGCGGCGGCGACGACAACGACGGCAAGCGATAGTGGTGATCCTAGTGATACCCGTACAGGCTCTGTGTATAGTACGCATTAAGAGATAAGAGCCGAGTGTAGAGATAACGATAAGACGTCAGTGATAACTCGTGTCTGCTCTCTCATCGTCGGTGACGGCAGCGTAGGAGGGTGAAAAGGAGGAAGAGAAGAAGCAGTAGTAGCAGTAGCGGTGTGACGAGTATTCTCGTGCGAACGGCACGAACGATACGAACGGCAGTTTACGATCGTCAATCACGTACGGTGGAGTGAAAACGAAATTTGTTCGCGGTTGACCGACAGACTGACAGGAGGGAGAACAAAAGACGAGGACGACGATACGACGCTCTCGAAGACGGTTCACCATCTAGGGGTATCGGCAAACGTTTATCTATTCGTGAAAGGACGGCTCCCCTTTCGCTTTGCGGAACGACGAAGTGGATCATCGACGTGGTGTCCGTCGTTGATATCGTATTGTCATATCGTGGTCACGCGTCACCGCGTACATCAGCAGCAGCGCCATCGGGATGGAGAGGCGAGCCGTTTTTGTGCTGCTGGGGCTGCTATATTTAGCGGTGGGCACCCTCGTCACGGTCCAGGCAGGTGAGTCTCAGGCACAGGCTCCTTTCGGCCAACATTCGCGGCGCGATTTTCGTTTATTTGTCCTTTTTCACGATTCCTAGTTATTCTTTCTTCCACGACAAGGTCGACCATCTGATCGTTTCTACAATGAGATACTCGATAAACGATTTTTCTCACACGACACTATGATTTACATTAAGGCCGATAATTAGTCATGATGAATCATCGTAGTAATGATCGGCATTGCAAGAATTCGCTAACCCATTCGGTTCGTTAGAAAGGACACTTTGGTATTTAAAAGATTCTAATATGTCTCGACGCATGGCGCAATAGTTAATTTCGTCATCAACAATATTAATCAATGTAATATTGCATAAATAATTCATTGTATTGATATAACTCATATGACAAAATTATCACACAACGATACTGGAGTAACTACCTATCGATGAGACGATACTTTTCATCATGGTCGTCCTCCTCATCGATTAACCAGTCACTTTTTCGGATAGTACAATGATGTACGAATTTAAAAGTATGATATAAAAGTTGATGTAAAAATAAGTATGAATCAAGTTTGCCTAAAATTGTGTTTCCAAGGCGACTTTCACGATTGATTTGATCAATACTCATCAACATTTGACATAAGGCTGGCTCGCGTGACAGTTAGATTTAATTAATTCTGGACTAACAATTCTCATAGTGTCCTCTCGTAAATTACGATCATAATACAGTACGCGCAATTAATTATATTTAACAGTATTGGTGCTTTAAAATTAGAATTATTTTTACGTCAAATTTTAAACATTGTCTTTAATCTTATATCTAATCTTGAAGAGTTTTCAAAGCAAAATTATCATCCGCTTTTCTTTTTTTTTTTTTTTTGGAGGGAGTAGGGAGAGCGATAATTTTAAATATAAAATTGTTTTAAAGACTCTCATTAAAAATCGTCGCGAGAGGGAAAATGAAATTTTATACTACATATGTCTCGGGATAAACATAACTATTATTTCAAGTTGACGGTCATTTTCCTACATTAGAGCTTGCTCCGATTTTATACAAGAAATAAAGACAGAGGCGTCCAGCGTTAAAGAAAAAAAAATATATACGATGAGCTCATATACCGAGCTTTCAGTTAGATACGAAAATGGAACAGCTCTGAAATTGCGTTTGAGCACGATGGGTTATAACTTCTACTAAAGTTACGTGTGAAATAATTGGGCAAATTATGTTAAATACATTTTCATTACAATCGTATCCACATATCTATCATATCGTGATGATCTTTTAGATTGCCCAGAAACATTAATTATTACAATTTTTGTAATAATTAATTTTTAACAGCCTTATAACTCATGAAAAAAATTAGGGCGCAAATTGGAAAAAATCAGCATTTGTCGATACACGCTGCGTTTTATTATTACTAATTCAGTGTTATTAATTATTTTGTTAATTTTTTTCAAGCGATTTGTCCTTTCAACATTATTGGCAACTTTTCATTTTTTTTTTTTTTATTGTCGTTGAGAATATCCGCATACACAATTTTATCGCATAAGGATATGCTAAAGTAATATATGCACAGTGTAAATCATGTTTGCTCTTTCGACGTAATTTTGTCAAGTTCACGTTGGAGAGATCTCGTGCTGCTTCGTGTTTACGAATATATTACCAGATTTCATCGGTACGATCTTTTCGCGAGTTGCTAATATTTACAGCACGCTACCGACACTCCTATCAAAACGATATATATATATCAACATTCGAGAGAAGAAGAAACTTTCTGCACAGGCGAAACCGAAAAGTTTCGCTCTCGCCGGATTCATTTCTGTGTTGCAGCATACGAAGCTCATCAACATGCAGCCACAATCATTAAAAACATGTATGAAGATAAACGATGGATACTTTTTATAGAACGCTGAAAAGAAGTACACATGCAATGTGTACACGCATATACATCACTTGAAAACACATAAATAAGGAAAGCTTCTTATACTCCATTACGGAAATCACTTTTTGCGAAGAAAAACAAAGTATTCTTTTTTACAAATTCGATAGCTTGAACACAACAATTTTTGGAAATATTACGATGGAGATACGTTCATAAATTGCAGTTCAATGAGATGAATGACTGGAAAGAGTGTCCGCAGGTGAATTACATCTCGAAACATTTATTAACATATTCTACGATTTGTTAAGTATCTTGTGACTAACGTCGCTTTCTAGGTCATTTAATGAGACTTATTGACACCGTCGGGATGTGTTCTAAAAAAGTTAGTCGATAATGCTGCAACTGTGTGCATCCTCGCGAGATAGTGATAGAGAGAGAGAGAGAGAGAGAGAGGGAGAGGGAGAAAGAGAGAGAGAGATGGAGGGAGGGAAGGAAAGAAAGTAAGAGAGGGATATTGCTAACCATCGCACATGCTTTAACTTTCACGGAAACTTTGTCGAGTAAGTTAAAAAAAATAATAAAGCTTATAATCAATAAATAGATTATATACCATAACGGACATATTTCATGACAAATAATTGGTGTAAATATATCGTACGCATATATGTATCTCGCGATATTTTTACGGTATTAACTTCACATCAATTCAAAATTTTTTACATCAATATTAATATGAAATCGTTAATTATAAGCGTTTTTTTTGATTGTGTTCAGTTATCGGCGTGCAAAATTTAACGTTTTATATATTTAACATTCCAATAATATGTTCTCAATAATTAGAAAATTGAGCGTCTTCCATGTGTTTTCTCTCCGTGATGCTTCGTAATGAAACTTTTAAATATCACGCGAATAAATTTATAATTTGCAAAAGAGCACTTTTTTTTTTATCGAAAATGCAATAATTTATAGCAGGAAAAACGTACATGAGTCTTTTATATCGCATATAATTATTAAAGATATGTACACGTATTAATTATATAATGTGAAGAAAAATAAAATGTTTTTCTTCTTTTTTTTTTTCTCTAATTGATAGAAGATATTCTTCAAGATTCTACATCGAAAAACTATCACATCGGATCTTTTTTAACTCTACATCAATGAGGCTAATAAATACTTTTTATCATCGATAACAATCGAATCGTCAATAACTGGGCGTCATCGCGACCTTTCCAACGAAGGACTCGTAGGAGGCTGCTGTCAACGTTGAACACCCCTGCTGCATGCCTCGGGTCGCGATGCAAATATCGCAAAATGTGGGTTCGCAATTCGACGTCGGCGATGATGACGGTGATAACGATGACTACGTCGAGAACGACGAATTCGCGCCGCGGCGACTTTTGTTGCGCAACGATTGACCCTATTTTCCGTCCAGCCAGAAAACTCGATTCGCGAATGGTAACCCATAATCTGGTATCTGTCCTCACCGAGGAAATCGTTATATAGACTTTAGCTCCGATATATACACGATGCGTGGGGAGACAGATTACACTGTTGAGAGAGAGAGAGAGAGACAGACAGACAGACAGACAGATAGACAGACAAAGAGGAAAGCCTGGCTGCGTTTGTGCCAAACTCTGTGCAAGAACGCTAAAAACTTGACCGAATAGCTGCGGGGTCCACCTATTTTTATTACATCTATAAAGCGCGCAACATACGGCGATCATAATATTCCGAATTGAATCGGCGCCGTCTCGCCGCAAAACGCGGCTCTCGTGACTCTCCGCTAGACATCGCGATTGATTATTTAGTTTTCAAGGTCAAACTACAAATCTATATATAATTTGCGTAGGTTTCTTCGAAAGACCATTAGAGATTGACGACCTCCGTGGGTGGTATTGAGATTTGATTGAAAGGGTTTAATAAACTTTGGGAATCGATAGTTTGGTTCTTACATGAACGATAACATTAATTGTTTTAATTAAACGAAATATTCTTGCATTCTTGAACATATTACAAATTTTTTTTAGATTTGCATAAAGAGAATATTAATCTGCTTTCGTAATATCGCTCTTCTACCCAGCCGCGATATCTCTAGCCACCACGTTCGGGTGGTCAAGAAACATTTCTATTCTTGAACAGCAGATGAGAACGCTTACGTCTCATCCTGCAAGGATGCATCTATTTTTACAATTCCTAAACGTATGCGAAGTTTCATGGTCTTTCTGTCGCGTTCGAAACATAGAGACGACGACATATTAGATCTCAAAAGAAAAGACGAGTCTGGGAATATACTTTGAAAGTGTGTCGCATCTTATCGTGATTAGCGTACTCCGAAATGCACACATTATATATCGCAAAATCTTGATAGCCTCGCGAATATTATTAGTGATATTTATATAAGATTCGCATTCTTCGAAAGGGATTGGTCTCGTGACTGTAATTTTTTTTCTGTCATTCATGTACAATATATAATGATAAAGAAGCATATAAGATAAAGCAAAGCATCTACCATAAAAAGCGACGAGTCTTTTCGATTAGGAATGAAATTAAGGATGTTTTGACTGTACAATAGTAATAAAAAACTGTCAAAATTATTAAAAAAAAAAAAAATATTTCATATGTTTATACTTTGAAAAATCAAATAAATAAATTCGGATTATAAAAAGAATTGAAGTATTACAAAATATAATATAATTTTTAATATCTTCATAAAAGAAAATAGTTGTAATTAATATTTTTTCTAATTTATGATAAAAACTTTTGATCAAATATCGCTAGAAACCAATTTGAAGAAACAAAAAAACGAGTAATTTACAGAAAAAGAGAGAGAGAGAGAGAGAGATAGTATTTTTCTACAATTTTTAGTAACTAACTTTTAAACGAATAAATGAATCTAAATCAAGTTTTAAGTTGCAAAAATATTTATTAGAGCTTTCTTAATATATGTGAAAATTTTTATTTTGTTGGCAATATTTTTTTCTTGTTAAACTTCATTAAATGCTATAATACGCGATTTTTCATAAGAATCAATATTAAATTTAAATTTACATAATTTCCAAATCATTAAGAGAATTGTGTTCAGATTTTGTACACATACTCAGAAAAAATAATAGAGCAGTCTACAAAATTTTTATGCTTTTGCGAATGTTTGATATGACACATATCGTGCTGCAATGTTTATGCAAACTGTAGAAAGAAATAATCACGAGCTGGAAATGTGAATCGTGAGATTACGTGAAGAATACCTTTTTCAATTCTAAGAATTCAATTCATAGATCATTCGCTTAAAAATCCAATCGCTCATTGCAGAAGTGTCACGCCTTTTCATGCTAATTTTTGCTTTCCCTATATCGATTTAAAAGCGACAAGTTGCATTCTTATCGAGAATTTTCTCCGAGAATACATCGAGAAAGATTAAGAATCCATATCCTCGTTCAGTCTCTGACGCGGACTTGGTTTGGATTTTAAGTTGCGTGGAGCCTTCGTGAAAGCGTGGTCTTAAAATAACATTCGTAGTTTATTGATTTTCTCTGAGTTACCGTGCCCCGCTGATTCGCATTTGACGCAGTGTCAGTCCATCGGACAATTCTCCTCTCTCTGTTGTTGAATTGGATTTTGCTCAGAACATCGAAAACATTGAGTAGAAAATGTTTGATATTATCGCCAGTAACGGCCAGGATAAATCAATAACAATAATCAAGCTTTATTAATTTAGTCAATAAACGATATATTAATTCGATTGTTATTTTAATCCTTATATAATTTTATATGATGGGTGATGGGAATGATGATGATGATAATGATGAAATAAAAATACGTCAAACGAGCTATTCGTTCTCGGAATTTTTTTATTGTCCATTAAATAATTCTCGCGATAATATTTAGTTCACTATCACTATGTTGAAAATGACTAGCTTGTTTTGTATTCTAATCGACTGTTCTCTTCTCAGTCGACGTTAATAACATCGTAAATATTTTATTTTAATCAACTAAATCGTACAGTGACATAAATAATAATCTGCTCTCTGACTATGCTTTGTTGTTATCACTGTGAAACAATACTCATATAGCTCTTACATATGCGCGGGTACATCATCAAACCGATATAATTCCGCCGATTCGTCATCAACGCATAGCTCGGTGCTGAGAGAGGAAAATTTTATGCTGTCAGCATCCAACAAACGCTCGATTTATACATTTTCTTGCAAGATCGTATAATTTTGTGTCAAAATATTATTTGAGAAATATGTATACCAACTATATTCTACGTAATATCTTGATGGTAAGGATGAAATAGATTAACAAAACATTACAAAATTAATTTTTTATGAAAGAAATTAATTAAAGCTAATCTTATCCGCGGACACAGCAATATTACTCGGTACAATATTTCCTTAAAATCCGAGAGCAGCTGTTTCGTATGTATAAAGCTACGAGCGTGTACTAGTAAAGGTAATTAACTAAATTACCGCTAATTGTTTCTCGCGAGAGAAAATTCTGGCTTATTGTTCCACGAATACTTGACAATCTGACAACTGATTGTAGCTGATGTGCGGCTGATATTCAGTTGTATAGTCACTTATACGGTGCCAGTTAGTGACGTAAGAACGAAAAAAACTCGATAAGAATATCGAGTAGCTTATTGACGTAAATATGCGTGAATATGCGCTTCTCGAGCATAATCGATATTCAGATCTCTTGCACCCAAAGGACGAATATACAGGGTGTCCTGAAAATTTTGACACACCCGAAGTGTGAAGGTAGATTGGGCCAAACTGAGTCGAAAAGTCTTATATCATTTTGCAAAATTCACAATAGCATGAGCAAGAAGTGACAGCGTGACTCCACCTCTCGTTTAGATGATGCTTTTGTTACTAAGAGACGTACACAAGAAATCCATCGTACATGCCTGCCGATATCGGTCTATTGTTTTCCAACGCGCTCATTAGCTCACATATTTTAATTAATAACGCAAAAACTATTGAGAATTTTGCGAAATGGTATAGAACTTTTTGACTCAGTTTGATCCAATCTACCTTCACACTTTAGGTGTATCAAAATTTTTAGGACACCCTGTATATTTTTTTTCTTAAGTCATATTTTTGTCGCGTGAATCTTTCTCGAGTTCAGTGTGAATTGATCGTATGGCGTGTTTTAAATGAAATTTTAATGAAATTATACAATTTAATTTAAAAATGAATTAGCTAATTTAATTTGGGAACTAAAATACACACCGAATGAATTTATTATCTTAATTAAAATATTTTTACCGTTGATAAAAAAAGTGCATTGAAAAAATATGTAATAAATTTCACTCTGAATAGATTTGTAAAGTAACAAAGCTTGTAAAAACAACGGTGCACTCATTTATTCATGATAAATGATAAGGATATACCGATTCTTTTAGCATTTTTTATATTACCTTTTATCCAGGCGAGACGATATTTTTGAGGATCCCCTATCCAAAAGAGACTATTTATACAGATACCGGTTCGCCTTGCGTGACTTCTTTATAGTTGGGCAGAAAATAATGGCTGATAAATTTTCGAACTATGTCTGATCTCTCTGTTGTAAACAGTAGTGAAAGACACATCATCGTAAAAAATATTGCTATTATTATTTATGAGGACATTACTTACAATGTAAAGAATTTCAAATTTATTAATTTGTAATAAAAAGTATCTCTTTATTTTCTCTATGCTTAACATATATATTTTTTTTATAAATATTTATTATTTATAAATATATAATTATAATGTTATGAATTTTTTGTTTTTGTTTTAGTTAAGAAATTTACAAATTTATTTGATGAATCATTAATTAAATTAATTAAAAGAAGAATGAGATATCAGCTTTATCATCATTTCTCGTATCTTACGCATTGGTGCATAAACTTATAATTTTCTTTTTTTCTTTTACGATAAAAGTGACGTATTCGGGCCCGATGGTCGTTCACGAAGGACAAGCTTGGGAGATTGAGTGCAACGACTTGAAGGCCGATGATCTCATTAGATGGACCAGGAATGGCCAGACTCTAGAACCCGAGCTATCCAGTGGTCAACTGGTTGTCCTCTCAAAGCCTGGCACCGGCACCAGCAAGCTTTCGGCGACCCAAGCGACGGAGAGCCACGATGGAGATTACAAATGCACCTCTAATAGTGCAGATTTTTTCCATCTCTCGATATATTTCGGTTTGTAGTGTTACAAACATATATTACTACATCAATAAGTTTACTTCTAATCCTCTCACTTCAGAAATCCATCACTAAAAGAATTTCCAGTGATTTTTCTGCAACACCCTGTATATACTTACGTCACTGCACATTCTCCTTCTCCTTCCCGACAAGATGTGGTATACATTTATCTTACGGTTTCCATTAAAAAGATTAACTTAGTTATATGTTAAAATCTAAATGAGAGAGTATAATATTACAGGTATATGTAGCTTACGCAATCTTATTTTATTATTTTACTTTATTAGCATATGCATTTATTACAGATTTCTTTGTCAAATAAATATAGCTTATATCGATTAAATTAATAAGCTAAGTATTTACAGCTCTACATGACTTATATCTAAAATCTTGTCTACATCTCTGATAACGTTTGATAACTTGATATTTTCTGTCACCGCTATCTCAAGTAAATTCTTGATTATTATCTTATTGCATGCTAGAGGTCATTTTATTCATCTTTCTTCTGATATGAAAATATTTGACTAGAATATTAACTAGAATCGTAATTTAATATTTATATTGTACTATTCTTATTGAGGCATTGATGCATTTCATTAAAATTAGTAATAATAATATTAAATCATCTTATGCGAAAGCCCATAGTCTGAAATTTATGTTATTTTTATGCAGTAATGATATATGTCTCTCTTATTATTGTAATATTTAAATTATCTTTGCATATCTTGCATAAATCCTTAATTAATAAAAATCTCTTTTTTACGAATATAATTTCATGATATGACTCTTTTCTGATTGATCGGATAATTATCGTTATATTAATCATAAGTTTCTAATCGTAAAGTATAATTAATATATCTTTATACGTTATACTCTATTATAGATAGCAGCAATTTCAATTCTGGTAATTAAAACATGATTATTTTTGTATTTGGAAAAAATCATAAAAACGTGTTTCTCGTAATTTAACGATAATATGATAACGTTCAAACGATTTATATAGTAAATGAAAATGAATGAACTTTTTTTTCATGATTTTTTCAATGAACAAAATTAGAATGTACGAATTGTTTGCTTCTTTTTTGCTGTGTAAGTGTCATGTTTTCTTAGCTATTATTACGGAATATTTAGGACATTCTAAATATAATGGTAGTCGTTGCTACTCACTCACTTACATTATAATATTTTAGCAATTTAAGATAAAGCTGTAAATGGATTTTTTTCATATCATACAATAGATTTTTACCTTTTTCTTTAAAATTTTAAGTAAAACACGAAAACGAAATGCACACGTATATCTTTTTCATGATCCATTTGAAACTGTAAATTGCACATGATATTATATTCAATGCAGAAGCATCGGAAAACAATATTTCTCTCTTTGACGCAGATATAAAGATTAGAGTACTTACGCCCAAGGACATACCTTTGGTACTCGAATGCGCAAACAAGAGTGATAAAGTGCAATGGCAGAAGGAAAAGATGCCGTTGAGCATAGCACTAGCTGGCAATGAAGACATCATTAAAATTGACAACGACACCGGCAATCTGGAGATTTTAAAGGATAAGAAAGAGGCTTATGGAAATTACACTTGTAAATTAGGCACAAACTCCACGATTGAATACAGAGTCGTACGTGAGTATTCTGCAACACATATTACATAATTTTATATCAAATATCTATTAAAAATAATAAAAGAATCTTATACAAAACTTACTATATGTATAGTATTACTTTATTATAAAAGTATCTATTTTAGAAAAACAGGAAAAAAGCTTTTTGCAAAGATGCTATGTTAAAAAGTTTTTTATCATATTCGATCGTTCTAAAATTTCAGCGAGGCCGATAGCACATTTGGCTGAATCTACTAGCGTGGTGGAAGGTGAGAAGCTGCACTTGGTGTGCGCTGCAAAAGATCCGAGCCCCGGCGTAAAAATATCTTGGACTTTCGGGGATCAGAATTATACGCGTAGCAAGGATCGTGTGAAGATCGCCAAGGATTCGGAGACTGGTATCTACGGCGCTGTTCTAATCGTCGACAACATCGAGATGAACGATCGCGGTAACATTATCTGCAGGATGTCATACAACTGGTCCGATCCCGTTGCAGAACACTCGTCGGAGGCCGAGACATTGCTCAGAGTCAAGGATAAACTCGCTGCACTTTGGCCCTTCCTAGGCATTTGCGTGGAGGTCGTTGTTCTGTGCGCCATCATCTTGGTCTACGAAAAGAAGCGAAATAAGGCCGAACTCGAGGAGTCCGATACTGATCAGAGCCCTGATACGTAAGTATGTTTTAGGATTATATACTTTCTCTTTCTCTCTCTTTATTTCTATATATCTTTTTATATAGCTTTTTAATTAAATCTTTATGAAATATATGAGATAATAGAATACTATTTCAAATTTTTACCCATAGACATAATGTCTTAGAACCCACCTCCCTTAATGAACCTTTGGAATATTATATTTCACTACATGGACCTCTTTCCACCGACCTTCCAATCTCATCTCCAAAGTCACATTCTACCAAGAGCGTTTACTTCGAACCTACTTCAGATAAGTTCCAGAAATATCGTATTCTAAAATATATATCCCGACTTGGCTAAATTATCTGTTCCGACTATTTACAAAAAGAAAAACGCAGATGAGAATTATTTATCCTATTTCATTCTTATTTTGATTCTTCATAAACTTGCAGCATTTTCGAATATGATTGTACATTATATTAATAGAGATCGACTTTCTATTCATTCTCGTATTCGACTTTTTGTCTGATATTTTGTTTTGTTAAATTTGTAGTAAACCGACGCCCAACAAGGAATCCGATGTCAGACAGAGGAAGTGAAACAACAAATAGATGAATGAGAGCGATACGATAGAAATGGAACAAGGGGCTGTCAGTGTCACAGAGTGTTATAAAGGAAATTCATAAAGATAATGGAACTTGAGTGAGAGAGATATAATGTCACAAATGTGGAATAAACACTAAAAAATCAACTGCAGCAAGTTTGAGTGGGCCATTCATAGTGCACGCTTGCATGAAAGCAGGTTCCGTGCAGCAAAAGCGTGCATAGCAAGATCACACAAGTTACTAACAAATTAAATTAAGCCTTATTACTGGTGTTCACTCCATTTATCAGATGTTCGCCTGTTCGTATTCTCTAACTACACCGCTTTGACCGACGGAGAGAAAAATATGTTGACACGAGTTATATGTATAAGTGCCGATGATGATGACAGGAGTGCGTGCGGGAATGAAGGGTGAGAGAGAGAGAGAGAGAGAGAGAGAGAGAGAGAGAGAGAGAGAGAGAGAGAGAGAGAGAGAGAGAGAGAGAGAGAGTAAAATAGAGACAAAGAGAGATAGAAAAATAATACATGTATGAATGAAAAGTTAAAAAGAAAACAAATCGCGACAAGTCGAAAAATAAGCATGCTCGTCGAACGCGAGTACATATAATTTTTACAAAACGTTTCGAGGTGTGAATTTCTGATAAACACCAGTATAATCGCACGTTTATTCGTCACGTGCATTCTGCGTGATATTTGCGCTTGCACGTTCGTCGAGCATGCCATGGAAGTATTAAATTCGCGTAGAAACCGTTTCTCAAACTTCGCACGTGTGACAGAAGAAAATCAATAAAATAAACTTTATGGTAGGGCCGAAAATATGTGCTCCATACTAGTTACATAATATAATAGGAAAGCGGGCAGTGCGTGCCACAATTGGCTTCCGGATATATGTTCGCGATATACTTTCGAATGTACAAAAAGAAGAGAAAGAAAAAGAGAGAGAAAGAGAGAGAGAGAGAAAGAGTGAGAGAAAGAAAAAAAGAAAAAAAGAAAGAAAGAAAGAAAGAAAGAAAGAAAGAGAGCCTATCTTTGGCGTCGCCTTACATTACGATATATTCCATCGCACTAATGGAGAATCCCGGAAGTCTGGCTGCACGCGACGCCGTTGTTAACAATATTAATGTAATTAATACTATAATATTATTGCCATCGTTACTACTGCTACAATTATCGTTATTATAATTATTACAAGTATTATACCATTAATTTTATCACTATTATTGTAATAATTTATAATCCGTACCTACACTATTCTCTATATCGACAGTGTCATCATTGTCATAGGCATTACAACTTTTATCTATAACAACTAAACAATCGTTTTAATTGTCGCAGATATACTGCGCACATTTATTTCCATCGTTATATCGTGTGTATCGTCGCTTCTTCTATGACATTCTTCTTTGTAGATATATATACATATATAATACTTTGAAAATAAGTAATGGTAATTTATCAAAGAAATAGGACGCATCAATTTTATTTAGAAATGTACAAATATTTTATTATTTAAATGTCCATGCTTGCTTTTTTTAAGTAGATGCTTTTATTGGACGTGCCTTGATACTGTTACGCATAGTCAATGGATACGCGTATTCATCGAATGAAATATTAATTTAGATACATGATTTTCTGGGTCTTCAATTTTATAAGTTTCATAATAATTTGATCTTATTAATTTAGGATCCATGGATCTCTGTATGTGCTCCATAACTTTAGAGCGCCATATTTTCTTGATATTAAATTTTAAGATCGTTGGATTGTTTTTGAATCTTTAGATACTTAGCACTAAGATTCATATTCGAACTTAGGGATTTACAGAGTATCAGATTCTCGACTATATAGGCTTAAGTAACTATACATTTTCCACCACAAAAGCACAAAAGTTTGACGAGAGTTTATGCGCTCTGTACAGGATTGTAGGGCGCGCGCCTTATGATAACTTTCTTTGGTCGTAAGCATCACTTTTATGCTTTCGTACGGGGACTTCTCTTCCCGGCATTTTATTAAGTTGTTTCAAGCGGATCTTCAGGAAAGGAAAGTCGCGGGAAAAAGAGAATAAGAAAATATAGATAATAGCACCACGCGAAGGCTATGAGTCTTCATCCTCTGCCATTAACTCAGATATATATACACACACACACACACACACACACACACACACACACACACACACACACACACACACACAAGTTATTTCAATGAGGCTTCTCGATTAAATCGTTCCATCGTGTGATTCGCGGTCTAAATCCTACTTGGCCACCTGGCTGCCGTAATCCACGTACACACGCACGACCTCACCACTGTATTTTCGTTGACTGGGCATAAAGTAGAAGTCTGGCTGATTCGCTTGGGTGCCTGCCGGATTGTGCATACTCCTGGCACGCCCGTAATGATCCCTGCGATCTTGCGTATAGTATCCAGGTTGGACAGGGGCCGAATGTCTGGCACCAGGCGCGCGAGGCAGGCTGTAGGTTGCTCTAGGTCCGACCATTCTATTTGGTCCATCGATGGTATCGTTACCGTTCATGATAGACATACCGTTACTAGTCATCATTTCTCTTGATCTCGGCAGGCTGGAAACCGGCGGCGGCGGCGCCTTCTCCTCCGTTTCGAATGCTTCGAATGCAAAGTTTGTGTTTGCGCCGGAAGCATAGTCCTTCCAGGCATTGCTAGCGATCAAACGTTCCTATACAAAAAAATGGCAAGTCCAGTGTCCGATGTTTGTCAATGATTACGAAAAATGAAAATAATTTTACTTATGCAAATTAATTTAATCATCTCATATTAGTGAAAAACAATAGACTTAGTAAAGCTTTATGGGAAGATGTGGGAACATACAAGAGAAAAAAAATGCGAAAAGAAAAGCTGGATTAGCAAGAAAAACTTTGATTAAAGAGCGAAAGAGAATGTATGGGAAGAGTGTAATATTGCGCACCGGTTATACTCGACGAGGAGTTTTACCAGTTGGGATTAGCCCGATGCATTTCGGACGGAGCGTATTGATGATGCCGAAGTTGGTGGTGATGATGATGGTGATGGTGATTATTGTTGTTGTTGTGATGGTGGTGATGGTGATCGCCGTTTTGTTCTCGATGGTACCGCGTCGCGTTCGTGCGATGAATCGGGTTGGGCGCATCGGAAGAAGCCAGAGGCAGCGAGTACACCCTCTTTTTTTGGTCGCGAGGAGCGCGGGTCATGCAACACAAGCGAAGCAATAGATGTTTGGGTTCATTAGGGGATGAAAGTGTATGTAGTTTGTACGCTACAAGATGTTCCAAGAAAAGAGGGAACAATAAGACTATCCTTCAAACCATTTCCAAAAAAAAAAAAAATAAAAAAGGAAACAAACCAACATATTGTTCGAGATTTCGTGATTTAATTTGACATCTGTTCAGTTGTCGAGATATTCTAATTACTAATTACGACGTTAGTTATTAAATTATTAGATGTGAGAAAGTTATGGCAAATGCAAGAATTCAATCAAATGTTTTGCTTAAAAATTATTTTTTCTTCTGATGTAAAATTTTTGGGTACATTACACATGGTTTCTTGGAAGACGTTAGATATCAGATAAAATCGTTAGAGGCACAGCAGAACACAACACACTGAAAAAGGATCTGGGAATGCGAGAAAAGTGGAGAAAGAAAAAAAATATGCGAAGAAGAAAAAGTTTTAATACACACAGGACATACCTTGGTTGCTCTTCTTTTTGAGCTCCTGTAAAGAGTGCAACTAGCCTGCAATAATGCAAGGGCTAGCAAAGCTGCTACACAACCGACGACAATATAGAGCTTCGTTGTACCCAAAAATAGATCTGAAGAAGATGACCGATCGTTTTCATCTTCCGCCTCAATATCGTTCACTGGAAGCAAATATTCACATTCTGTCATTATGTATACTCTTGATGATACATCGAAGGAAATGAAGAATATTTTAAACAATTCAAATCCTCCCTTTTTCCTTCCTTTATACTTTATTTTATATTATTAACCTTTTAAAAATGTTATTTGAACTATTTTAATTTAATTATGTGATTTTTTAAATTTTAAAATGATTGCTATGTTACATGCACTGTTAAGAAAAAATGAAGTGTAATTTTAACTTGAATTAGATATGAGAAAAGTGTTTCGGTTACAAAAAAAAATAGAGAGAGGAAATGCTTTATAATCACTCACATACACGTGCGTGCGAGCGCGCACACACACACACACACACATACAGGGTGAGTAATTTTAATCAATACATGCAATTATCTCTATATTAATAAAGTAAACAAGATAGAAAAAAATGTTTTATACAAAAGTTGTAAGGTTTAGAGGGGGATATCTGACCTTGACCCTGACATTGGGTCAAGTTTAGGAGTAATTTTAAGGTCAACTTAATTTTCTTAAATAGAATCACCAATTTCTCATATTATATTCTTGTAGTTGCCAAGATCTTTTCAAAACATTATAATAAAATATTTTTTCATAAAGTATTTTTTGAGTTATGAGACTTGAAAAATCATATGCTACGCGTAACACGGCAACATTTTTAATTCTATTTCTACTTTTAGCGCTACCCAGGAACAACGGCGTAAACGTAGTAGTTTTCTATTCCCTTTGGAGTGCTTAATTAGCGCCTCATGTCTGCTGTGTTATGAGCAGCATATGAGTTTTCAAGTCTCATAACTCAAAAAGAACTTTATGAAAAAATATTTTATTATAGTATTTTGAAAAGGACTTGATGCCAGCTACAAGAATATGATATGAGAAATTGGTAGTTGCATTTAAGAAAATCAAATTGACCTTAAAATGATCCCTAAATTTGACTTCAAGATCAGGGTCAAGGTCACGATCAGATATCTCTCTCTGAACCCTACAACTTTTGTATAAAACATTTTTTTCCATCTTGCTTACTTTATGAGATATTTGCGTGTATTGATTAAAATGTCACCCTGTATATGTATATTGATTATAGATATTTACCTCGAGGTGCTCTGATTATTAAGTACTGCGGATCGACGCTGAGCGCACCGACTTTGCCAGTTACCAATGCTTCGCGTAACGCTTTTTCTGCCTCTATCCCGGTGTCCGCAGCTTTCAAAGATCTGCCTTTAGCTTCGTTCTTATCAAGGATTAGATTCATACGGGCAAACACACCTTGTTCGTTGTCTCTGAAAGGAGAAAAGAAAAAATAAAACACGTATAAACATCGCGCACATTGCTACTTTTTGATTTCTTCATATAGTACTTTGCCTTACTTTCGTAACTCATCAAGCCGGACTTGATAGTAGCCTGGCAGTTTTTCAAAGACTGGTCCGAAACTGTCAGATATCTTGTTCGAGATCAGTTCAAAGTCGGGACTGCCGGGTGCGGGAATTATAAATCCATCGCCCAGATTAACGAGTTTGACTTCGATATCATAATGCAATCTCGGTGGCGCGTGCGTGGTTTGGTCTTCAATTTCTAAATAAACAATTAAAGAATATTTTTATTAAAATATGAGCTTAACATACTTTAGAATACAAAAAATTAGCATTTTAGAACACTTTAATTAAGAATTTATTTATTAAACAAGATAAAACGAAATTACAAAAAAAAAATATTTTTTTTAACTAAAAAGATTGCTATCAATTAACTAAACAACACAATCGTGATAAATTTAACAATGATGTATAATTAAATAGAAATAGATGAGGCAATTAATTAATAATATATCAAATGATACAATATAATCGCTAACGTCACTTCAAAAATTATATTAATAATCACACTAACAATTTTAGCCATAAAAATACAACAAATTTTTAGTCAATATTTACCTTCCAAGCCACAGGACTTGATACATATTCTATCTGACGAAACAACCGGTTTTGCATCGTGTTTCCGAATCTTCTTATTGATCGGATTGAATATGCCACCTTTTACCGGGAACATCATGTACAAGCAGTGATCGTCGGTGAACGAAAGATCCCTGCTGTCCTCCGTAACGCGTTTTCTCGAAAATTCGAGAGTAGTTACACCGTTTTCGATACGACCGCTGATGTTGTAGACGTCTTGCGACGGATCTAGCAACGGCGCGTTGTAGCCGCTGATCCAGGTGTCCATCAAGAAAGCCCGACCGTTCGTCTTGTCGACCCAGCCAAGTACGGCATCGGTTTGCGACTACAAATTAAAACAAAAATATCTATTGAAAAATCTATACACAAAATATTATTCTATCTATACTATTATTTATAAATTTTGCAAGTTCTGAAGTTTCTTTTTTCTTGACACGCTTTCTTTCAAGAGAGAATCGGTTAAATATATAAATATAATTAAGCTTAGATATTAAAATGATTTATCGAGAGAGAACGCTTGAAAAACTCATATAACAAATTCTTACCATGCTGGCGTCGTCGGAAAATCCAACTCCGGTCCACGTATTGGTATTCGTCGTGGAAATTACGAATGTTATCAGATCCTACGGAAAAGAATTTCCATGATATTGATTTCGTCAGAGAGGAATCAGGCTTTGTCTGCCCCGTGCGGAAACGTTAAAGGAAAAATATGAGACAGATTACCTTTTTACCCTTGTACGTCCATTGTATAGAGTATTCGCAAGTGCCATTCTCTGGCAAACAATTTTTCGGATAACGCCACTGACCACCGCAGCGGCCATCTTGTAATGTTACACCGCCGGCGAATTCCGGTTTTTTAGCTTCGTCTGAAACATCCGGATGTTACGCGCGAAATGATCAACGTGTTTGCCATAAAATGAAAAACTTTCGAGATTTTTTTTAATGAAGTTTAATGAAGTAACTACAATATTTATAAAAATAACTGTGTAATAATTTTCACGATTTTAACGGAATGCTAAATTGTGCTTCATTATACAGAGTGTTCCAGGGTTACTGCACTATTAATGACAAATTCTTGAGATCATTTTAAGATGATTTTTGCTCAGCAAAAATATCGAAATAATTTCTGTGTTATAAGTGATTCAAAAAGAAGAGTTTTTTTTATAAACTAGACTTTATAGAGAATTAAAACTACATTCTTTAATTAATTTCAGATAGAGAGAGAATTTTAATTTAAGGCTTATTTACAAGGATATATGATGGAAAAAATTGGAAGTTTTTCAAAAAATGATGACTTCTCTCGACATTTTCACTAAAACAAAATCGTCTTAAAATGATCTCTGTTAAAAATCTACTGTTAGCAGATAGTGCGGTAATTCTGGGCACTCTGTATAGCCTAGCGATTTGTGACTAAATGTGACAAGTTGACTAGAAGAACTCACCAAAGAAATTCATCGTCACCGCGCCTCTCTGCATTCCGTGGCCGTGATATTTAAGCTCGTCGATCTTGTAAAAGTCTTTGACGTTGGCCTTGGCCTTTTCGATACCGCTAGCCGGTTGATGCACGTATTTGCCCGGCTCTTGACCTTTCGCCCAAATCACATGCATATTGCCGTCACGAATCTCGTGATCGGTTGGCTCCGCGGCGGCCAATTTCTTGCGGAAGAGCATCGTCGTGACACCATCGCGCTCGTAACCGAATGCGGCCGTCAAACTGTCTCTTCCGCCCCAATATTCGTCCTTGCGCGGCGTCGATCGATCCCTTGTGTAATAATCGCCGATCCTATAATTCGTCCCTCGCGCCATGCCGATTATAATGTCCGTGCAGTCCATCGGGTTGAAGTCGTGCTTAGGTGTGTACTTGTGTCCTGGTGCCGGTAACGATGCTTTTGGAGAACGCGAACATGTAAATTTAGTTAATGCAAAGCTGAATATGCGAAATATTTGTCATGTAAAATGCCTATGATGAACTTGAATAATGAATTGAGAGAAGTGTGTCCAATGTACTCTTTCCATCCACTTGATTTTTTTACAACGTTCCTAAATTATACGAAGAATACGAGAATATACGAAGATTAAAATGTTATACATATATTATTTCAAAATTATTTAAATATTTTTTGAAATATAATATAAATAGTTTGTTTTTATAATTTTCTTCCTACTTTTCATAATTATAATATTATTCTGACTTTAATTTGTTTTCAAATGCTTCTTATAATCGACAGAGGATTAATTATTCATCTGAATGGAATGAGTCGATGTTATGATAATGTAAGTTTGAATGATGCTTTTACAGTGTCGATGAAAAATTGTGACGGGTAGAAATCGAGACACGAGCAAATTTCGTGTCGAAGTAAATGCATGCTATAATTTCGAATTTGTTATCGATATATTTACAGGAGAAAAAATAAAAATTTCGGGTAAGTAGCAACGCGGGAAAAAAGGAGAGAGGGGAGGAGAAATGAAGACATAAGAAAAGAAGGACATAAGCATTATCGATATTATCTACAAATGTTTCTTTACACCACTACGTTAAGAACGCGATTGGCAAATTAAAGGGAAATTTTTTATGCAGTGTCAGAACGCAGTTGCGTTAATATTTTGCAATCAATGCCGGTAGAAGCGACGCAGATGTCGCACGTACGGAATGGATTTTTCTCTAGCTTCTTATCAACATGCTAATTACGCTTTCTCGGCAAATATTTACCGTTACGGACCTCTCGTTTCAGTTATATAAAGTTTTCCTTTATGATTATAGTGCGAAAGTTGCGAAAGTAATGTTGGATGATATACTACTGATCATTGTCGAGATGTTCCGATGGCTATCACTACAAGAGATTTTTTATATTGATACTATTACGATTTTAAGATCAAATCTTTCTTCAACAAAAATAATATATTTATGACACTTTGCGTAATACATGTCATATCAGAATTAAAAAGAAAAATTAACACAATCCTTTCGATGTAAAAATATTTCATTAAACGAGAGCTTAAAAAGCAAAAATCTCTAGTAGCTCAAGAGTTAATGATATTATAGCATGGCGACTTTTATATGTGCATAAACAAGCGTTAAATCGGTCCATTCGTTACCTTTCGTTGCTCCCGACTTCAGTTCCGACTTCGAATTGGGTTCCGATTCAGATTTAGGTTCTGGTTCAAATTTAGGTTCCGGTTCAGATTTTGGTTCCGGCTCGGATTTTGGTTCTAGCTCAGAATTAGGTTCTGGTTCGGATTTTGGTTCCGGTGCAGAATTCGGCTCCGGCTCGGATTTTGGCTCTGGCTCAGATTTCGGTTCTGGTTCGGATTTTGGCTCTGGCTCGGATTGTGGTTCTGGCTCGGATTTTGGCTCTGACTCGGATTTTGGCTCTGGCTCAGAGTTAGGTTCTGGCTTGGATTTCGGTTCTGGCTCAGATTTTGGTTCCGGTTCGGATTTCGGTTCTGGTTCTGTTTTTGGTTCTGAATCAGAGCTAGGTTCCGGTTCGGATTTTGGTTCTAGTTCAGAGCTAGGTTCCGGTTCGGATTTCGGTTCTGGCTCAGAGCTGGGTTCAGGCTCGGATTTTGGTTCTGGTTCAGAGCTGGGTTCTGGCTCAGAGGTAGGTTCTGGCTCGGATTTCGGTTCTTGCTCGACGACAATGCTGGACTTGGCGATCGGTTTTCCTGTGCAACAAAGCATCGTACGTCGTGCGAACTATCTACTTATAGGGGCCATCACCTTGTGCGTCGTGTCTCGAAAAAAAGGAAATTACAAATCGTACAAAAGATTACTACAGGGACTACTGGGATATTTTGGACAAACTACATATTATTACTAAATTCTTGAATAAGCGGGCGACTCATTGGGGCTATTCTGTGAACATAAATATACGATACATACCATTTGTAGATATCGCGATTGGTTCCGGAGATCTTCTCTTGCGACCTACGCAAAAAAAAAATTAATCATCAATCAAAAAATGCCTCGCATAAATCATTAACAATAACAGGTACAAAGATCACGTTGTAAATAATTCATTTCACATTCTTCGGTTCAGAACATAAAGATTTTTTATGACAATTGACATCATATTACAAGTGTAACGACATAAAAAAATTCTGCTATTAAAGAATTTATAATTCATATGCAGATAAAAATATTAAAATATTATGTATGTTTTTATAATGTTTGTTCATATGTAGTTATCTAATGCCAGATGTAATCCAAACGCGGATTATTTTTGTTTGCATTATCATTTTTCTATGACTGAAATTTTTATGTAACTATATGCTCCTTGAACTCCTACATAGATCAAATATAACATGTCACAATACAACAAGTAATAATGCACATACAAGTAACAACATATTAGCGATTGTTTGCTATGTGCAATAATAAAAAAAATATATAAGCATTCTTAAATGCCAATCACTTTTTTCTTCTCGTAATATAAAAACAACTTAATAAACATTTTTATACAAAAGTATTACAGGCTATAACAAATAATATAAATTTCAGAAAGAATATAGAATAAATGGAATACATTATAATGTAAGGCCAATTATAATTTTTAGAGATTACAATTCAGCAAATATAATGTCAAATATGTCTTTTCCGAAAAATAATGACACGAAAAAAATGATCAAAAATCGTACCTTGCTTCGTGCTAACTTGATAAGTTACACTAGTTTGCACGGTAACGTCGGCATCTGGTCGTGAAGTTACGAATATTGCAACGTCCGCTTTAGCCGATCGTCTCTTTGCAATTGATTTCTCGCCTTCTATGCCGGGCTCTGGTTCTGGTTCTGGTACTGGTTCTGGTTCGGGTTCGGGTTCCGGTTCGGGTTCTGGTTTAGATTTCGGTTCCGTTTCAAGGACTGGTTCCAACTTTGGTTCCGGCTGCGGAAGTGGTTCGGGTATATCCCTGATCATTGGAAAGGATCGACAGGTCGGTCCCAGATCGTCGGGTCTCCATCCAATAGCGATCCACGTTGTAGAATTAGCCATAAGGATGCCCTCAAGTTCTTTGCTTTCTTTCAAGATTCTCCAGTAGAATATGATGTCATCGGAAAATCGCTTCATTGTGTAAGAGTCCAAGTCTATGTCAATGCTTTTCACCGGCGATCCTGAAAGTACAGTCACCGATACAAGAATGATTTAAAAAGTGACTATTAAAAATTTATCTTGAAATTTAAATCTGTTTTATTGCAAACCACTAATATATTAAGTATATATATGTCAAATGAAAATACCTTGTACGTGCTATACAATTCTTAAAAGATAAAGTTAATATAAGAAAATAAAAGAAATTGAAGTAATGAAAAAAAGAAGATAAAAGAAATGAAAGTAATGTAAAAAAAATATTTTCTCTATTAGAAACACTCTAATATCGAATGACGAGGTGGAGCACCGATTCGGTGCCAATTGTCCCGGTCGCGCGAGAAATTCTCGAAAGGAATTTCCGCGGTGAAACTTACTCTTCGCACAACCCGGACCGAACCAGCCGGTGTTGCAGTAGCAATGCTTGGTAGGCGCGGTCGTGCCATTATTGTCGATGCACGTGCCCTGAATACCGCAGTCCGAATCGTCCAGACATTCCTCCTTGAATTCGCATCTCGCGCCGTGATAAAGACGATCGCATCTGCACCTGCCCAGCAGGTAACGTCCATGACCGCTACAATCTTCCCGATAATCTTTCTTGTCACGAATCTGTCAGCAGCGAGATTATACATATAAATAAAAAAAAAAAAAAATTACGGAGAAAATGTTTTCCCACAAACCGCAATTAAAGAAAAATTAGTATTATTAATTTTTTTTTTTGTAGATAATAGCTAAGAGACCACATAATTCAATACATTGATAATATAAAAAAACTCAAACTTGCACATTAATAATTGTTCGAATAATATAATATATTATTATTCTAAAAATAATTAATATATATTAATTCCTCAGTTTTATATAATCTCTATTAAAAGATTTCAAAATAGTTTCTTTATATAATTCTTTTTCAATTATAATTTTTTTTATTGTACTAAATAATCCCTATTTATTAATGTCGCTAAAAATAACTTACGTCTCAATTAATTCATTTAATTCACATTGATATTGTCTCAGTTTACATATTAAACCATCACATTATTTAATAGAGTTATAGTCATCATGAAAAACTCACATCAATGTCGGCACACGACCAAAATCTGTAGCTGGAGCCCCATTCCTCGGCCTCCCGCAGCAGTCTGATGGTGCAGTCGGTACAACTGAAATCTTGTGGCAGCTGCACGGCATAATTCTGTGCCCTAAAAATAAAAAATATCACGTCAGATTTACGATAAATCAGAAAAAAGAGCGTGTCGTTGCGCACTTACGTAGCATCGTCTTCGACAAATTCGCTGTTTCGTGTGATAGGCGTCAGGTCGATCAGAGGTCTATCGTAAAAATCTAAGATCTGAAGCCGAAAGCCTCCCTGAAAAATAACGAATATTCATCAAGATTATCGCCTATGTGTGAAAAGCGTCAAATATTTATTTGCTCTTAAAAATTAACTTTTGTTTACCCTTCAATTAAAATATTAATGGTTTTGTTTTATTTTGCTCATCTCTTTTCCAACAAAATATTGTACATTTGACATAATCATCGCGCTATTCAACACGAAAGGTTTAAAGGTAAACTAAATAACTAAAGATTCGGATTAAGTTTTTTTATACGGAAAAGAGGTTCATGCATTCTGTGGATTTTTCTATAGTTTGAAAAGTATGTTCTTGTCGCACATAAAAGTCATGAAACGTTCAATGGATCATTTATATTTTGTCCATTCATGGCATTCATTCTGTTAAACTTATGGCTGTTCTCCGAGTTCCGCAATAAATGGCACATCATCACGTGGAAAAAACGTTAGAGCGGTTTCGATACCAATCAGCGGAATTGATGCAAGTGGGTTCTATCAGTCATGCAAGATTTCTCGATTTTTTTCCTTATAACTCGACGAGTTGCAAGAAGCAAAGTGATTCGTTTCATCGTCCTTGCCATTTGTTACGCTTGGTCTTAATAAAACAACAATATAATAACGGACTAGAACTTGTCTCCTTTGAATTTACTAATACAATTAATGCCGTTAATACACAATCGTTCATCAACGCATTATTTAAGCAATTATAAAACATGTACTAAAATAAAAACATGTACTAAAATAAATAAATATACACACACACACACACATATGTATACATTAAATACAAAACCAGAAAACATTATTTTAATTAAAACATTACATTAATTAAAAGCTGTGTCAATTATCGTATTATTTTTTTTAGTTGATCATCAATAGTCAGCAACGAAACATATGGCATAACATTTGCAGCTGCAACTCGAGATATCCGGAACATTCACACAAGTATGTGTGCATCTCGGTCGTGGGCATAATTATTAACCGGATTCTGACACAAATATCTCGATCCGCATCGACATCAGAATGTCGATGAATAGCCGTTATATGGACTCGCATCGTACAAATACATTATATGCCATGCATGAACTGCAATCGATCGTGTCACTTCTGTCAACCCGCGCCTGTAAACGCGCGCCTCGCAATTTCGCGCTTGCAACACAATTTACGAAATTCATGCGCCGAATTAAAGAGCATGGAAAGGCTCTCCTCCCGTCGAATTAAGAAGGCTCCTCCTCCTGTTCCCCCGCAAGGGTAATGACGGAATAATGACAGCGAGTTAATGGACGCCCTCGGCTGATTGATATGCGCCATCGGTTGCGACATCGTGAGATTCTTTATAATCGCATCGGCCCGAGCACCGTTAAGAAAGCGCCGATGCAAGTTCATAAACGTTATTGGGTAACATCCGTATCCGTCCGTGACGGCTTCGTAGGAGGAAACGACGTAAGGATTATCACGGGCCGATCTGCGGATGCAGATTACGACCTCGTAATCGAGATATGCGATTCTCGGATCGGAAATTGATAATTTTAATTTGCACACGCAGATATATCTCCTTCGATAATCTCTATCTCATTTTTTTTTTTATATCTTCATTCTAATAAATTTTTGGATTCGGTATTACGCATTCGGAAGGAAGAAGAAAATATTTGTACCATATTTGAAATTGCGCAATAGCGGATTTTAATTAATTAATTTATTTATATCAAAAAATAAGAAAGAAATTTTCTTTAGTAAATGATAAAAGAATATAAGATAGTAATACATTTTAAAGTGTTTTTTTTAACAACAAAATTAAGTATTAGTAATTAATTAATAATTAATAATTAATAATTAGTATCATAATTAATAGATTTAGATTAATTACATTACTATACTTAAGCAGTTTTGGCGAATTTAGAGTTTGTATTTTCCAGAATAAGGATTCGATTGGATGCGCAAATCTCGGGGCTATCTTACGAATGTGACATCTGTCGACACGAGCAATCAGACAGTCGGTGAAAGACGACGTTCGTTGGAGAAGGAAACCGATGGTCGCGCATTGCCACCTCGGGACACCGCGAGGAAGAGAAAGAAAAGAGATCGGGCAAGCCGCAACGACGTAGTCGGTACTTCTTCGCACGGCGAACACACCTGCACTCTCGGCGGCAAGCACGGTTGTTATCGTCGAATTTTTCTCGTGCTGACATCCAGCGCGAATATTCCCGCGTGTCTAAGGAGGCTGCGGTCAAGACTTTAATGTCCCTAAATGTCGTAATCCGCGCGAATGTTTATCGCGCGCGTTTCGTCCATCTCATTAACGACCACCTGGCGATTGCTTTCCTAAGAAGGCGAGATTATATCTTTCTTGCATATTTGGAAATAATTCTTTTTGCCATTGCGATTGATATTTTCATGAACCTAAGTGCATCTGCACTGAAGAAAGAGAGAGAGAGAGAGAGAGAGAATTTCTTCGGTATCTCTTTTATTCTTTGATTAGAATCTAAAGTCAATCTTTATCTCTCTTAATGTTTACTCCATTGTAGAATAAATTTCAAATTAATAATCTCTCTCGAAACAAAGTCAATTAAAGTTGTGTAAAAAAATAAGACTTCTATTCCTCTCTTTCCTCTATTTCTTACCATTTTATCAATGTTTAATCAAGAAATCTTTTCCACGTGAACTTTTTTCAGATTTTTTTCTCTCTTATGATAATATGGATAGCAATATCTTACGATCTATACGATTTCTTCAGTATTTCTTCCTTGCATTCTTTGACTAGAATCTGAAGTTAATTTCATCTCTTTTACTCCATTATATAAATTTCAAATAAATAATTTCTATCAAAATAAAGTCAATTGAAGTAATAAAAGAATAAAGTTCCTTATGTACCATTTCTTCAATATCTCTTCCATGTATTCTTTGACTAAAATCTGAAATTCTTTGACTGGAGTCAATCTTCATCTCTCTTAGTCTTTACTTCATTATAGAATAAATTTTACATTAATAATATACAAAATAAAATCGATTAAAATTATATAAAGAATAAAGCTTCTCTCATCTCTTCTATTTCTTACCATGCTTCAATTTTTAATTAAAGAATCTTTTCCACGTATATTTCTCATTTTATTCTCTATTATGATAATATGAGTATTGCAATATCTTAAACAAGGATATAATTCCATTCAAGCCGTGTCGAACAGACTACTGCATACTATTGTTGAATAATCGTGCTGCAATGAGGAGAACGTTTCGAGGATGGAGGTCATTGCTGCATACGGAGGCTCGATTTCGCTTCGCCAAGAGTAAGAATCGCGGGTTTTGCACATTTAGCCGAAGGCGAAACGACGCCTTCGTGCCCGAGCCATCGTCATTGGCGGACGTTCGTGTTACGGTACTCGGCATACCGATCTCTACTACCTCGGAAGGTTCTCCGCGTCCACACGTTCGTCGCCTATAACCGCCTCTATTCGGCCTACTCGTAGGCCGCATGCCTACAAGGCGACCACGCTTACTGAATAATTCAACACGTGTCACCTTGAGCAACGAGTAACGCGTAGGCAGAGAAAAAGATAGAGAGAGAGAAAGAGAGAGAGAGAGAGAGTCTCTCCAAGACGTGCTCTTTTCCTTTAGACCATGAGCGGACAAATTTGTAATGTCCTGCGGATAGTGTTGAATGTCCGAGTACTCGTACGTTGAATACAAACAACGGTGGCGATTATTATCGAGCTCGGACGAGCAAAAGCGCCGTGACGTTTCCTCGTCTCCCGCCATGGTATACTTCAATAGGCGCAATGAGGAATTTATTATTATTTGACAGTGTTTATATGCTTTTATTATGTATGTTAAAAAAGTAAGATTATTATTGTTAAAAAAAAAAGAAAGAAAAAATATAATGATAAACGTGAGATAATTGAAATCTATGGAATATATGAGACAAGCATGGAATTAGATTTCTTCTTGATAATATTAGATCTTTTATAATCTGGTTTGAAAAATCTAATTGTATGAAAATAGATAGATAAAGACTTGTAGTGGTTTCTCTCTCCCCCTTTCTTGCAATCGGCAAGAAACGGAGAGAATTGGTTTTAAATAGATTTTTGTCGATAGGCTATTGCGAGAGCTAATGTTTAGAGTTTTGATAACACGCGATGTCTTCAATCTTACTCTTCGCACTTGAATGCTAATGCTTTCTCCAAAGGCTCGTAAAGGCTTTCTCCTTCAGTTGATCGAGCATTCGACAAGACCGATTGTGCTCGCATAATCGATAGCTATTTATTGTAATTTAAATTTAATTTATCTAAATTTAAATCTCTGTTTAATCATTTACAGAATTGCATGCAAACTCCCGACTATCATTACAATCTAGCATGCGAATCATAATACACCCTGTGTAAAAGCTTAATTATTATGATATATATATATATATATTTTTTTTTTTTTTAATACAATATTACATGAATAACTGTATGAATAATGCTCCGTTATGTCGAACGCGTTTCGGGCTAAGGAACGTAAAGCCCGGAAAGTCGAGTTGCGCACCGGAGAAAGTAATCCCAATAAATAAATAATAAAATGCACGCGTACGATTTTATCCCGTCTTCACGTAACAGTTGATACGACTTTTAAGCAGTCGGTCTGGCATACTCGCAGGTAGAGATGTGTAACGTCACGCGCACGTAGAGTTAACGCCGGGGGCGATCAGCGGCGGTAACCGCGCAGGCACATTACACATCTTGTTTCCCTTTCTCTCCGCAAAATTATCCGCGAGAAATCCGAGCGATTCTCAACACCGGCCGGACGAAGCGTAAAACGAGCCGTTACCTCATTCAAGATTCCTCCTCATGTTTTGTCATGTGACGCGATAAATAAAATATGTAATAAAATAATTCGATGATATTACGTGTTATGGTAAAAAAATATCCTCACAATTTTTATATGAAGTAACATAAAATAAAGATTAGTATGAAAATCTCATGCCACCTTGCTATGTATATATGGGAATTCCAATATACCGTAAAATGAATATACATCGCGCATCAACATCAATAATGTTGCGCGTCCGAGTGAAAAAAAATAATGCCGCGTCATCAAATATTCAAGGAGATAGTTCCTTAAGATTATTTTCGGCTTTCTCAAGAGATTCCCGTTTTTTTTTTTTATACACTTGCTTAATTAATTTTCTGAACAGACCGAAGACTTGCCGTGTTCTACTGCGAAAGCGCTTATAATAAGTCCTTCTAATATTTTGTCAAGAATTATATATATTTTACAGTTGCATCGTTACATGTTATTATGTGTTATTATAATATATAAACTGTATGTTCATGATTTCTTTTTTTCCCAATTACTTTTCTCACTCAATTATTTTATTCGCTTTACTACGTTTTATCCGGTGATGATTCTTTCTGAGAAATATTTGTGTTGTGCGATAAAAAGAACTTGTAGGAAGCTTTACTCACCCTATGGGGATAGGCGAGGTGCCACGTGACGTTGAAATTGCTTCCTGCCAGTAACGACGTCTTGACGTGGCCTGAAAGACGAAATGTGAAATATTAAAATTAGACTATGTCTCGCAAGGTTTTGTACAACCGAACAATGATAAATCGTCGAAATTAATTAATTCCAAAAATTCATCACCGTTAAATGTCGCAGCGCTGATCTGGCCTCGTTTGACCTCGCGACCTGTTTCAGAGGTCGCATACCTTTAACGTTGAATATACATCGCGATCCAAAACACCGCGCTTCGAAAAAAAATACCCGCTTTTTGCCTATTAATTATTCAATCTTTTATCAAATATTCTTTCGAACGCGAAGCGAAGCTCTGAAGTAAAATCATATTAATCGAGTAAGATTTTATCATGAAAAGATCTCATCATGAAAAAAATTGTAGAATAAAACGTTTATATATAAAGGAATTTAATATTTTAATGAATATTGATAAAATTCATTGCGATTAAAAAATAGAAAAAATATATTTTTCTATTTCTATCAATTTTTTTCGGAAGACAATTTGCCAATTAATAACTAACAATTTTTTCATATGTGCGATTATGTCAATATTTTATGTAATATTGTTTTATGATTCTTTTTTTCTATTACAATGATTATATTGGGTGTACAAATTCTTTTAGCGAAGGGCAGGAGACGCGGTGAATCCGCGAGGCTTACGCGCTAATTTAATATAAATGCAAATAACTGATTAGCCTCCGGTACTTTTAATCAACTTTTCCAGTATTTGCCAGACCGGTCCCTTCCGCTTCCCCGAGCATCTCCGGAAGGAAAGCGGTTCTTCTCTTCCGAGCGGAGTCGTCGGAGCGGCTCGATTAAATTACGATCGCGGAAAGAAAAATTTATAGCCACAGCCGGTACGCGTATCTTTAACACGATTATAAAGGCAATCGAGTCAAACTTTGTTTTATTTTCTACTCAATATAAAAATTATGAATAAAATTAAAATTTCGAAGAAACGACGAGAAGAAATGCGAATGTCGAGAATTAATATAATTGGATCGTAATCAAACGGCGAATCGGGGAAATTGAATTACATATTGTAATCTTTTAATGTCTATTAAATGTCACTGAACAACCGTATATCCGAGAGTGCAATTTTCCACGACCAGTTATACTACTTTTTCGCATTGATATTAAAATGAATATAATTATAAAAATTATTATTAAAATAATTATATTTATTAATAATAATTCTTTGTTCATAATATATATATATATATATATATATATATATATATATATATATGATTGAATTAAAAATTTTATTAATTTAATAATTAAATTTAAATAGTAATTATTAATTATTATTAATATTTATCAAAAAATAGTTTAATAAGAGCAATAATTTTGGAGATTATAGGTATAATTATAAATAATTATTTTTTTTATTTTTATTCAGTGAGCATCTCATGTGACACATGAGAAAACGTGCGAGCTACGCTCGCGAGAAGCAGGATGATACAAATTAATCACTGAGTCGAAGATGGCGAAGAGTAAATGAGAGCGGAAAGAAGCCCGCGGAGTAGACTCGTCATCTCCCTTTGTTAAGACGAACGGATAATTCGCGTTACCTGACAGCGTAATAATATAGGTCTTTCTTTCTCCGTCGCTTATGTAACAACCAGTACGGTGCCATTTACAGCGTGGTCTTAATTACGCTTTCGCAAGGGAAAATCTCCGACGACATCGGACAAGGTGGATAATTGTAACAATGTTCTTGTATCTCGTGCTTACAACGCCTCGCGCGATACAACAATGTGAAAAACACTCGACGTTCAGCCATAATCTCTTTATTCTCAACTTTTCACCCCGCTGGACTTGTCATTAAATTGATGGTAAAAAGTTGAAAAAAAAAGTTAAAAGTCGAGAAAGAAATATGAAGTGAATTTTCAAAACATATTCAGATGTTACATTTCATAGTAGAATACTTATCCTCATATCTTGTAAAAAGTTCTTTCGAAATTCCCTGATCTTCCAAATTTTTATTTTTATTCAAGATTTTAAATAAGGAGAATATTTTCAAGTCTTTTTTGGTGCAATTTTTTGAAATAAGATTTTTTATTGTATGCATTTTGAAATACCAAATTTTCAAATGCAATCAAAAAATTGATATAGTTTTCGTAAGATAAACATTTCTTGCATAACATTTTTTTCAATTTTTTTATCATTAAAAATTTCAATAACAAATATGTATTGCATATTTAATATTTTTGTTAAGACATTGAATGCGTAAACATATATATTTAACATAGATATATTTTAAATACATAATTCACAACTTGGCTTATTGGTGGATTGTCGATTGCTTACAATATAAAAGCAAAATTATCAAAAAGAGAATTTTAAAAAAAAATTACTTGAATCTCAAAAAGAAAGTTTCATGAGAATTTTTTAATATTATTTCTTTTTATTAACTTGTCATATTAAATATTCAATTAATTATCGTGCCACTATTTTCATTAATTTATTAATTATTAATATATTAATTCTTAATATATATATTTCACACTTTTATATTTTAATACAAGTTATTATGCAGGCATATCATATTCTTTAAAATTTTCTAAATTTTCTTTTTTACAAAAAAAGATCCGTTTGACTCTCTTTCCCTTTTACCTAGATGCGATTCTGGGTATTGATAGTATATGTAAAGTGTAGAAGATAATACCCGCAAATACCGAGAGGTTCGCGCTCCCTTCATGCAAGTCGGTGAAAGTCGCTTCGAACCGCACTGACTGGCTATCCCCACCGCGGGATAAAGGGAGACAGAGAGATCGACTGAGACTCCACGTTAATGTCGTTTTCCCATGGAATCTGTGAATCCCCCTTCTATTGCCCTCCCGCTTCATCCCGCACTTTCAACCCCTTCTCTCTTTTCGCCGCACCTCCGCAGACGCGGAGACTCTCTGACGAAAATGCTTTGCGTTTCCGGAGAACAACTCTGAGTAGCCAACTATCGGGACTCTGAAGGGGAACTTGATATCGCACGCATATTCCACTTGACATTCCATCGAAGGCTGAAATACGTTTCGGAATCGCGATGGCGAAAGTCTACTGAGTCTACTGAGATTGCGATATTTAGCGTACAGTCGGTTAAATTAAATTCTTTACTAATTAGTTAATATTCCTTCACTTTTTCATTCCTATAACGCAATTTCAAATTCTATTGAAGGCTTGAATGTGTCTCGAAAACAAAATAACATTAACTTCCGCATTTTCACGATTTTCACAACAAAGTATTATTAATACATATATAAATTAATAATATATATAATAATATATATGTATAAATTAATACGAATTTTTCCAATATAATTATCTTTTCCAATATAATTATTAATTGATTTTTATCATATAATAATTACGACAAAAAAACAGTATAAAGGTTTCAATTCATCAATCATAGTTATGAAAGTATTATACTTTTTCTCGCACTCGAAACAACTTAATGATAACTTTCGTTAAATAATGATCCGTGAAACAAGCTATATATTTCGTCCTATATCGTCCTTCCCAAATTAATGTCCGCATACATTTTTCACTGTACAATTAAATATTGATGTCCATCCGTCGAGAAAATTGATTTTAAATTGAGCGTTAAGAAATTCCAAAGAAAGGAATGAAAGGCGACACGCAAGGCGTTATACCCAGGGCTGGGTAATATTTGAAATGGTTCCATTTTAAATATGTATTTAAAATGAAAATGTCATTTTGCATTTTGTATTTTAAAATGTCATTTTGCTTTTTGGAAAACCATTTCCATTTTATATTTAAAATAAAAATATCTATACATTTAACTATTTAAAATAGATGAATGTGATTTTCTAAGCGTATAAAAGGGAGATTTTGCATTTGAAAACCATTTAAAATACCTATTTACCCATTTTATATTTAAAATAGATTCGAAAAACTCATTTTACATTTTGCATTTTAAATATATTTTTTTAAGTATTTTATATTTGGCATTTTAAATGCAATTCGAAAAGCATTTTGTCCAGCCCTGGTTATACCGATGGGCTAATAATAATAGTAATCATCGTAAATACACTCACCACGTGGCATGCCGCATGGCGGCGGTGTTCTGGCATTATCCAGGAAGTCCAGATCGTACTGCCTGGCGGGCGGGAATGTCAGTGCCACGTGAGCCCGCGCGGTTTTCCAGGACGTCGTCGCCAGCATCAGCAGCAACGACGTCAGACACGGCACGAGTAGCGCCGAGTTTCGTTCCGTTCTCCGCGACATCCTTCCGTAATCTCGTTCGAGAGGAGGAAATTGGTTTGTTTACGCGGCAAGAAAAAAAGGGAGATGGAGAAAGATGGTGTTCTTTCAAGACGTCACGACGCTTCCGCGTTCACCGACGATATTTCCTCTCGCACTCCTGAGATGAATCCTTCCGTCTAAGCCCGGCATGAGCGTCCAGTCGCTCGCTGCTCGCTCCGGCGAGGCCGATCTGAAAGCCGAGCGATGAACTTTGTTATTTTACCATCGATCTCGAACGGAGATCGGCGACTACAGTCGTACTTTTCCACACTCGCGATCTGGATCCGAATACACGAGAAAACACATATTATTTTTTCTTAGAATTTGATAATATTAATGTTGCATGTAATAAAATCAGGGCACATTTAATAAAATAATTTTAAATTAATTAAAAAATTGAGACAATTGAAGAGAATTCAGAGAAAGAGTGACCTGACTCCGTAATTCCTAAGATTTCTATTTTCATATTCAAGTATACATTACTTATTCTATTCTGTTCCAAAATTCTTCGATTATATTGAGTGCTTCGATCGTATATCTTGAAGAGAAAAAAAAAAAAGAAAAGAAGAGAAGTGAAAAGGTAAACACGGTAAAAGTTTCACTCGTCAAGAAATGATAAAGAATGAGAATTTTTGCTGAATGAGTTTGTCGAAATCGTATCCAACTTTTTTTTTTTGGTACATGAGCCCGTAAGATTTGAATAAGGAGAAGAAGATTTGCGTGAGATATGCGAAAGGTGAAAAGTGAAGACGTGTTTCACTGTGTGAATTGCACGATCGAGCACTTTTGCCTGGCTAATTCGCCCCGACTCACGTAGATACGTGGGAAATCATTTGTGCGAAGAAAGATTTTTCACGTATGCGAGGAATCGGGGCAGGGAGAGGAGGGGATGGGCTCTTGCACACACATTTGATGTATTCAATTATGGGAAACTTGATGCGCATATTACCTTGTGCTTGTATAAATAGAAAAAAAAATATTATTTTTTTTTACAAATCCGATTTTTTGAATAGAGAAATATATTTACAGATATTTAAGTCTTGATTTTTTTCGATATATAACACTGTTCAACAAAAAGTAACTTTTTTTTTTGAATATCGGAATGGGACTAGGCGTTTCTTGTAGATTTTTGGATGTTGAACGAATTCAGTTTTGAAATTGCTCTATCACGTCAGAATTTTGGAAATGATGGACTCAATATGGCGGATGTCAAAACTTAAATTTTTATAATTTGAATAATTTTGAATTTGATAATTTTGATATTGGATTCGTATTTAGTGACATAAACAACTCTTAAGTTTAAATATAAACATAACTAAAAATATATAATAACTCCACTTAGAAGTAACGACCAGTCCCGCTTCGATGTTAGAAAAAAAGTCATTTTTTTTTGTTGAGCGGTATAATCGATCTTTTAAAACTTAAAGTTGAATCGAGTAAAAGAATAATTGAATGTGCAAAGTAAAATAATTTCATAAGAAAAGATGCTCAGCGATAATAAGAAATATTTCTCCCATATGTCAGTACATAGGGAAGAGATTTAGTAATGATGAAGAGTCAGGCATCTCTGTGTGTACTTTACCGGAAATATACTAATGGAACACGGAGATACACCTACATAAGTACATTCGCAGACAAGCTACTGGTAGCTTTCGCCGTGTTTCGTTTTTCTTTACACAACTCCCGTGCCCGTTAATCAGCGACGATGTACATCGGTATGCCAGGCGCGAGAACGTAATAATTGCAAAATAAACACGTAACGAGTATATCGGAAGAAGAGTCTGACGTGTGCTCGGCGCGGCGTGGAGGAGACAGGTGAACGAGATGGAGGTGGTGCTTGAAAGAGAAGGAGAGGGAGAAGCAGTAGCAACAGCATACTTTTCTTCGACGTTTCATCGATCCTCGCGATCGTGAGCCGAGATCTCGCGTCTCGCATAGGCGATCTCCTTGCCACCACTTCCACCATTTCCCTTGACAAGGCAGAAGGACGCACGGAAAAGGTACAATATCGGGATGAGCGAAAAGAGAGAGAGAGAGAGAGAGAGAGAGAGAGAGAGAGAGGCTGTACGTAATTTGTGAAAAGAGAGAGATGTGTCGAACAATAAAATTATTAAATGATTTATGATATTATTAAAAAATTATTATTATTATTAAATTATTGAATAATTATATTAAAATATTAAATTATTAAAATTATATTAAATTATTATATTAAATAATAAATTATTAAAATTGCTATTAAATTATTAAATATTGCAGTCATTTTTCTACTCGTTCACGATAAAAGCTCTTAAAAAAGCGGCTCATCGCGTCATCTTTAAATCAGGACTAGACGAGACTGGCATGCGAAACTGATTATATCCTATCGAACTCTTCTCGGTAGTGTGAATTCTATTATAGATCCATGGTTGAATTCTTGTCAGGTCATTGCCAAACTAAATCTTTTTATTGCGAAGTGTTCCTATTCGTCGATTACATATTTTATTCTCATGCACTTTTGGAGCAAATTTATTTTTACAAATATATGCCCAGATAGCACAAACTTATTCTATAAATATTCTATAAACCTCCTTCAGCAAATATTTGAATATTCTAATAATAATAAAGTGAAAAAACTATAAATTTGCATAGAACTTCAAAATGAGACCGTAACTAAATACAATATTCTAAGCAGATTTATAAAATATTCTTTTAACACGAGAATATTCTATAAAGATTCATAAATAATACTGCAAAAATATTCTCAAAATTGTATATTTCATGATCAATAGAATAGTCAAAAAATATATTGTACTATCTGAGTTATTTGGTACTCCAGTGAAAAAAATATCTGAATGTAAGTCCTTATTATATGTAGTCCTTATCATGTTGTTTATAATTAAAAATAGAAAACGCAAGACTTTTATGCAATGTTGAATGATAAAAAATATTAACACATCAACTTTTTTATTAAAATGCATATGTATAAACAAGAATTCAAAGACACGTAATTTTTTTTTTTTTTTTCTCTAACTACAAGATGTGAAAACATGCAAAAATGTATAAGCTAAGTTCTACCTCTATTTAACATTCAGAATTAATTTATTCCCTATTACTTTCTCTATCAAAGCAATCGTAATTCTTACATTCTTGATTAACGAAGATTAGCGGAGATTGGATTTTGCAACGCGAATTCCTTTCGAGATATCCGTTTTGTTTCTTGGGAGTATGTAAAGCGTATGCATACTTTCCATAGCGCGCGTATATTATTTACGGCATACAGGCACGCTCATGAGTCATCAAAGTCGAGATACCGCGAGTCGAGGTACGTGCGTACGTCCGGATCGGTGGCGAACAATGGGCACGTAGCAGGCGGTAATTATCTCGTCATTAATTCCGCCCCGTCTTT
This sequence comes from Cataglyphis albicans, assembly GCA_038406275.1. Classification (NCBI taxonomy): domain Eukaryota; kingdom Metazoa; phylum Arthropoda; class Insecta; order Hymenoptera; family Formicidae; genus Cataglyphis; species Cataglyphis albicans. Next base: position 646,959 of record JBCAUJ010000130.1, read on the forward strand.
TCCATCTCACGCGAGATTCCATGGGAGGCGACTACTCGCAAGAGGCAAGCCGAATCTTTTGAAAGAAACACTCGACGATACGCAAATACGGAGCGAGTAACAGCTTTTTGTTTATTTACTCATTGTTAGTATCGATCGAGTTTGCTGAATAAACGGAAGAGGATCTCGATCACGTTTACATCGCAAAGAAAGCACAGCTCTTGGGCCAACAGTGTCTTTGCATATCAAAGAAAAGAGACCGATAAATGGCGACGCGTTCGTGAATGAATTCCTTCTTGTCAAGAGCTTGTCACGCGAACGAAGTCAAATGGCGTGAAAATATCGCGGATTGAAACCACCTGCGCGTTGCAGGATTTGCTGGAACAGATGACACATCGGCGCCGATGGCGATGAACGGTCTCATTCAGGCATCGGATTTCCACGTGGGAAGCATAAACGCGGGAGGGAATATATATAGTAAATATGTACAAACACAGAAAGCATGGAGTATTGTTTTCCAAATCGATGAGGATATATCAAGAAAAGATAATTATTGTGAAAAAAAGGGGATTATTTATTTAAAAAATAATTAAGGAATTTAAATTAATTTAGAATTTTTATTTAGAATTTAAATTAAGAATTTAAATTTAAATTAATTAGAATTTAAATTTAAATTAATTTAGAATTTAATTTAATTTAGAATTTTTTAAAGGAATTTAAATCTAAATTAGAATTTTGTTAAGATGATACAATATAATTGATAGACGAGAAGAAAATTATCCCAAAATATATTTTACATTTCTAAATTTTTTCTAATTAATGGAAGAAAAAAATATCAACATAAAATAAAAGGTAAAATTAATTTACCAAATTTTATATCGTAAACTCTATGTTAGACTTGTACTATCAAAATCCAATGGAGAAGCAAGAAAATTTAAATATGTCAAAACAAAGATTTGATCATAAATAGGATAGCTTCATTGTTTGCTCGAAGCAGGCAAGAATTCCACAGCATTTTGATGAATTTCTTCCTTCCCATGACTTTGCTCAGAGACGACGAGAAGTACAAATACGTAATAACAGTATTACGGAACAAGTATTACGGAGTCGTTCAATACGAATCAGAAATATTATTGTTTTCGCCGGGAAATGGACGATCATCTGGCAGGAGCTGTCAACGCTCGAGCGAAATTGATGCGCGCAATAAATAATTGATAAATCGCATTGATGAAGATAAACCGCATGCGGTCTTTTTGAAAGGAGAAAGAAGATAAACATAAAAGAGATGGCCATCTCTCCTCGTCAATCTCATGCGGCCCGTCTTTATTAATGGAAGTCATTTATTGTCGATATGGATGTATCAATATACGGAAGCATTTATTACTTTAAAATTATGATAAAAGTAGTCGATACGGACAATGAAAAAAGATAATTACCCCGATATCAAATTTATATTAAGCAAATACACGAAGTTGGAAGGATTTTAGAATATTCTATTTGAATCGAAAATTACTTTAAATATGCTGACTGGTGTGCAAAAGCATTTCAGAAATTCATGTGCATGACTAATGCACACCAAGGACTAATGCACATTAGTCACCAAAAATTCTTGATATATATCTGGCTGTGTGATCAGCCAGATATATATATTAGAAAGGATGTGCAACTTTGATGCGCATCAAGGATTACATTTAAACACGTTTCGTCATAGATATCTAACCGTTTCCCACGTACCAATCTTTAGCATCTGATGGTCTCAATCTTCAGAAAATCGGCGATTGATTGACTAAGAAAGATCATAAAATAAATTATAATATATAGGGTGTTTGAAAGGTTAATGAAATTTCAGCGACTTATAGGAAATTGAATTTGGAAGAAAAAAGTTTCTATAATATAGATCCGGAAACACTTCGTTAAAAAGTTATAGCTAATAGACTTCGAAAAATCATGTTATTTGATGATTTTTTAAAATAACTTCAAAACCCTTCATTCATTTGAAAAAAAGTAACAAAATAAATCTGATGGATAATTGAATAACAAACTAAATTATACTAATTTCGTTTAATTTTGATAAGATGTTAAGGATGTATGTGACATATATCGAAATACTAAGAAAAGAATTAAAATTTCATAGATCGTTCTACTATTTCTTCTAAATATTTGTGCAAAAACTAAGCACAATTCTCTTAACGGTTTGGAAATTATTTAAATTTAAAGTTACTATTGATTCTT
>JBCAUJ010000130.1:655137-707589 GCA_038406275.1 Cataglyphis albicans
GGCAATAGAAAATAATAGAAAATACCACAAGGCAATATGACTCAATACACTTTAGATGTATTCTTTACAGTTTCACACTGAGCATAGTATTTATTGTTAGTGATTCTTTAATATGATTGGATCTTATTTTGGTTCTCCTTTGGATCTAAATGTAAGAATCAAACATATTAAAGAATCATAAAGCGCTTACTAATCTTAGATAATATAATTCAAGGCAAATGACGCATATCTCCATCATCATCTAAGATAAAAATCTATAGATAATACATCTTGCCATTATCTAGATAAAGATGAGATGATGCAATTGCTTCGTCTAGATAATAGCACATAAACACTGCGTTTGGGCAATCGCAACGATAAGCGGCAAGATGCGATTTCTACGAGATTTACGCTTTTCTATAAACCTCTTCGTTTCATTTCATAACGCGAGAATGTATTTTCATGACAAATCATCAAAATGACATGACAAATCATGTCAAAAGTTTTCCCGAAACCCTTCTCCTCCGCCCTCTCCCCTCCTTCCTCGATTCCTCTCGCACGCTGAATTGTGCGTCCCCAATACTGCACAGGCCACGGCGTCTCTCCTCGAGTAGATAAATTTTTCAAACGTAGCTTTCCATCCATTCACAACTGTTGCGCAGTCGTTTGCGTTGGTATGTGCTCGAGAAGCGGTTCTCGAGCCATGAGTTTTTTACGCGGCTCTCCATCGGAATGCAAAACGAATATTATCAGCGTAACGTCGAATCGTCGATGCCATCCTCGATCGACCTGCCTCACCTTACCAAGTTTCTTTTTTTTTTTTTTTTTATACAAAATTACCACAGGAAAAGGGGGGAGGGGAAGGAGGAAGAGAGGGGAAATATATATGCGGGAGCCTTGATATGCATGTATCGATACATACATATCGTATCGACAATGATAACCGGACACAGCGGCCGTTTAGCGGTACTCCAGTCCTAATATCGTTATCCAATTGGATCAACGATCGAGGTATACGCACGCACGCAGGCAGGTGCAGCCCTCCCTTCCCCCCCCCCTTCCTTCTCTCATGTTCCTGTACGGTGTCGTTCCTTACCGGTCACACCGATCACTGGAGATTGGAATGGAAAGCGGGCGAGAGGGTCATGCATTGATTTTTGCTCAAAGGTACCGATGATGATCGAGCGCAGCAACCCCGAAGCCTTCGATCATTTTTTTTTTTTTTCAGCCTTCGTCGAGAGATCAGAATCAAGTCAATGAAGAGAGAGAGATGGCACAAGACGCTTCGTAAAGAAGAAAGAAGGAAGTTTTAACAGGTTTGCTCTACGCAGGTTTTACTCTTTGAATAAATATATAAATCCTATTTTCTTTTAAGCACGTATACATTACGTAACTGTGGGATTATAAGGAAGTTATTCAGCGAGACTTCTTCATCAAGTTATCAAAGTTTTTTTTTTAGTACTCGTTACGAAACGCGCGTTGCGTAGATGCTTTTATTCATTCAAGTGATTCTCAGTGTGAGAATATAACGTGAGATGAATATCGTTAAAAAGCATCGGTATCTGTATTGAGCGGTATCTCTATTGGTTTTACTAAATAATGACGAAAGAATTATTGAGAATAAAAATCGAAATCAATACAGTTTTTTCCAAAATTACCATTTCATGATTCACGAAAAATCTGAAAAATATACTTCGACAATTATAAAGTCCATTATAAATTAATTAAATCGCGTTAAAAAAAAACATAAGTCGTTTATACAGGGTATTTAAAAAAAAAGAATAAAATATTTTAAGGGAATATATATTTACCCTAAAAACAAATAGAAAAGTCTTAATAAACATAAGTCAGTAAATGGGCCCATTTCAGAGATATTTTCATTTTTTTTTTTTTTTTCAATACTTATTTTTTCTATATTTTTACAATTTTTATTTTTTATTTGAAATTTTTATTTTTGTTATAATTTATATAAAAAAATAACTCAGTTGATGTTTAATCTGATCTTATTAAAGAAGATGCTTAAAATGACCTCTTTCCATGTCTCCACAAAAGAGAATCTCGTGCTTTTTCAAACACACCTGGGTTCGTTCTGATTGTGACGCGGGCTTCTTGTACACGATGTTATAACTGTTCCAAATTCACGCAAATACAGATAAATTAAGTTAAATTAAAGGGTTAAGTTATAAGTTATAAGGATTAAATTATATTGCAAATATCGCAAAAATGGCTCATTTGCGGATTCATGTTTATTAAGAGCTTTTAACTTATTTTGAGTCATACTAAATCCCCTTAAAATACTTGACCCTCTTTTAAACACCCGGTATAAACCACTTTTGGAAAATACGAAAAAAAGAGTCGCGTAATATCAAGAGACATACTACTACGACTACTACGACAGAACGTATACTGTCAAAAGCAAATAGCCGCGAGTCATGTTCTCGATCGACCAGGAATTTCGTCGACAAGACGACGAAACAGTGTAGCGGACGCACGGACGAGAAAGAGACAAGGCTCTACTCGCTTACACCTGTGTCCTCCGAAGACACCCGCGGCTAAAATGGCGTACGAGAGGCTTTCTCCTGTGCGCGGCACGGAATGCGGCCTCTCCCTCGGTCGGCCTCGAGAAGAAATCACGAAGGCACGTCGTCCTTCCTATCCACCGTCTCCTCTTCCTTCCCCTTAGCCACCTCGTAGCCTGAGTTCCAGGCCGATCTCGCTCGCTGATCATAACGACTGCGCCGCATTACGTGTCATCGATCAATCGGCGAATACGCCAGGTAGAATAACGCGAATCTGATACGTGTAGCGTTGCCATCCATCAGACGTAACGAGAAGCTTGCCTATCTTGTCGCGGTGAATGTGAATAGAGATTGTAGCAAATCTTTATATTTTTATGCGTACGGAAGCTCGTAGAACCTCGATAGAATCTTTCCGATGGTATAAAATAAGAAGAGCTATCCTTGTATTGAGAAAATTCGACTGAAAGGATACTACAATCTTTAAACGTTATATAATTTTTCTAACGTATTAATTTTTCTTAGTTTTAAATTTTCGTAATTTTTAATACGTCTAACTGTACGTTCTTCGTTCTTGGATGAATTTGAATTCAGATAGGCATTGCCAAATTTTGCAAAAGAATCGAGATAACGTTTACTCGATACCATTTCTCTCATAAATTACAAAATTGTGTATCAAGAAAAAAATAACGATAGAGAAAGAAAGGGAGGGAGAAGAGAGAAGCGCATTTTTTTTTTTTTCGGATGTGTAATTACATCGCGTAGCTCGGAAATCACGTTTCGCACGCGATAGTTGCATAATCATGGCCCAGTTCGCGCGCACACGTAGAGCGCTGCCAATTTTTGCGCAGTGCGAAAAGAAAGGCGTGTCCAATTATATTCCCCGATGGAGGTGTTCGGCGTGGCCTCCTCCCGAGGCTGATTCTCCTCTTGATCGCGCCCATACTTCCTGCATATATATTTCTAGCTGCGCTCATGCGAGGGAAAAAGTTCTCTTCATTGCCAAACAGCCATTAATTTGATATCAAATTACTTTGTTTTTTTTTCCGGCACGCGATCTTTAATTGTACATGATCCGATTCGCATTCTAGTTCCGCCGTTCACACACTTATTGTGCATTTTTTTTTTTTTTTTCTTAAATCTCTTCTTTTCTTTGTACTATATCATAATCATGTGAGATTTGTAGGTGATTAGCAGTCTTTATAGAGCTTTTTTCATATATTATGTGTGCTCTATTATGCATCACAAGATGATATTTTGATATATATATATCAAAATCATGATATTGCAAGGAAAACTTAAATTTGTGGTAATGAAGAATCCTTAAATTATAGTCGTTCACTTTGTCTTCGCCTTAATCCTTAATCAAGACATATGGCCACTTATTGAAAAATGTAAATTTTGGTAGAATACCTTCTCTCTGTCATCTTTATAATCTCAACTATTTTGAATATCTTCGTTACGATACCGTTATCTTCATTTGTAAAGCAATGAATATTGGAAGTATCAAATAATTCAATATTATTATTTAAATATATCCCGTTGTTAATTGCGATCCATTCTAAAAATATAAATAAAAATAATTAGAGAAATGTCATCTTTAAAGTTTTTTTAAAAGAGAAATTTAAAAATACTACATCGATATGCAAGAAATAAATCATCATCCTAAAGAGAATTGATAGGTAAAAGAATGAACGATCTCTCCTATTTAGACAAGACAAGCTCGTTACGTCTTAATCGAAGGCTTATCATATTCTATCTTAAATGTTTCTGTCATTCCAACACGCAAGACGAACATCATTCAAAATGTCGATTAAGCAATACGTTTAATGGCGTATGATTGTATGCTACGCGCGTATGCTAATGATGATCTTTCGAAAGATTCAAGATCAAAGAATAAAAAATTTAAAGGGCTAATAGCTAATCCGACATGCTGTCAGATGCAACATCTTCTTCAGGAGCGTCTAATGTGGTCCTGTCAGATGAGAGAAAGCACGAATATTCTCATCGAAAAACTATGAATTTGCCTCGTGACTGATTGTTTCTAAGAGGGGCTACTACTTTCGCTTTTTCCGCCACTCGATCGTATATATTCTAATTTTCACTCTTGTCTCGTTGCTTTTACCCAGAGATTTCCATAACGCGCGCGTCTAAAAATGAAAGCGGCCAATCACAATTTGTTCGACTAGATCTGGCTGTTCTAAACAGGCCGACGTTCTTTACGAATTCATTATCGCAGAAGTCCCACGAAGCGCAGCGGTTTCCGCATCAAAAATTTAAACATATAAATAATTATACATATATCATTTCCAATTATCAATTAGAAAATATTTATCTTTCGTCAATTAAAATATTATGATTGAATGATTATTCAATTTTATGAAAGTAACGCAAGAAATAAAATCATGAAACTAATTAATTAGTTTCGCATAACAACACAAATTGCATTAGGAAAAATTAATTAACTATCCACAGCAAATATTTCGCTTTATATTTTATCCGTGTTATTTTAAGATTTTCGCGGAAAATTATCTTAAACGAAAACAATTACCGAATCATTTATCGAAAAAATAATAACATCGAATGTAATTTCGAGAGGATAATAGCGTATAATCAGAAGGTATACTCACGCTAAACAGTTTGGATCTTGCAAATGATTGATTGCGAAAAAAAAAAACATGGGCTATTACAGCGCCCAATATAACTGCGCATGCTTTCGTTTCGTAGCGGGTAATATTATAATAGTAGAAACAAGCAGAATTATTTTGTGTCGTCATTATTATTATCAAATACATTAATGGGGTATTAAAAATAGAGGGACGGGCGTCCGCTGGAACGTGGCGGCGCACGGCGATCGTCCCGGAAGAGAGCTCGCGATATTTACATAAATTAAATGAGTATTGTTTTCACGTTGTCACGCACACGTGATCCGCGCAGAAAGCATTACGCGTGCGCGTATTTCGCGTGCGTACGAGACATGTCACAGGAAGATATTGAAAAGCGCGTCAAGACTTTGTAGGAATTCTTCTTCTGGTATCGTTCCTCTCATTTTTTTTCCCCAAATGATGATCACGAGGACGACACGACATTGAAATTCGTGAAGCATGGAAGAAGGAGTCATCAAGATACGACGCACTTTTCAGTGTCCCTCTGAGCTTGATTCGATGACGATGAAGATGCGGGTGCGCGTTTTCGTGCGCACGCCACTGCATCATTCGGCACATAAGAGATTCTAACACCGCCGTAAGCTCGTCGAGGTGGCAGCGCGTATGCCGCGGCTTCGTCCGAACTGCTAGACGAACTGCACGTCGAGCAGCAGCTCTCGGCATCATCATCCTCACCGTCTATCCTTGACCTAGATGTGCCAGCCGTTCCTGCAAATATATGTTGAATGAAAATAGTGCCTTTTTCCAATTATAAATGTCAAAGTAAAATAATATTCCTCTTCAAACTTTTCTACAGAATAAAGATTTTACGTACCCCATGTAGAAGTGCTGGCAACTTCGTCAGGTTGTAGACTCCTCGATCGAGACACATTCGTTCTCGACAATGACATGGGCGGCGGTGAGGGCGATGATGATGAGTTTCGGTCGTTTATTGGCGAGAGAGGGATGCGCGACGTTGCGCCGTGATCGTTGACATCCAGATCCCCCTGGAATCGCACGCGTCGCGACGTCGGCGTCGGTGGATCCGTCTGGCTGGCTCCGATCCCGGGACTGATCGGAGACGTCGCTGACTCTTGCGCCAGTACGCCGGCGGATGTCGCACCGGCGGTCGATGTCGATGCTGAAACCGATGCTCCCGAGGACGGCCGCGGGGGTGGCGGAAGTTCCGGCATGCTCGACGCATGGGAAGGTGAACAATTCTGGATGCATCTGAGAGGTTCTCGATCCCGCGCTTGCATCAACCTACAACGAAATTATGATCTGCAGCTTTAATGTATCCCTTGAAAACAAAAACCAGCCTAATATGTGTTTATTATATTTTCAATTCTAAATTAATTAATTAATTTCCCCGATATATATACATATATATATCTTACTTGCCACGTTTAAACCTGATATGTTTACGCTTTTAGTTTTTGAGCATATTTTATATTATTCACATTTTATTTCGAAATGTTCACAATCGCAAAAATTAGAATTTAAATCTCTAATAGTTCGTCAATAAATTCTTTAATAATAAAATACCTTCCCAACTCGCTGCGATTTTCCTCAGGATGAGAACTTCGTTCCTGTAGTAGTCTCTCCAGATTTCGTTCCAGTAATACCCTGTCAAGGCCACTGGGCCTGGAGCCACTAGAGGGAATTCCTTCTGCGATAAACTCGGGACTAAGGATATTTTGGGTGGGTGTCGTCGCTAAGGAAGCAGAAACTTGTTGATGCCTTCTGGTCATCCGAGGTGAGTTTCTAGGAGATCCCAGAGTATGCCTCGAGCCTGGAGGAAGCGGAGGAGGTGGCGGTGGACTCGACGAACCTTCGCTCGTGGCCACTGTTTGCCTTCTACCGCTCCTGTGTGATGAAGAATATTAGTTATTTTATTCATCATATAATTTGTTAAAGAAAAAAAAAAAAAAATACATAAAAAAAATTACGATATTTAAAAATATTTTGAGTTATACTATCTTGAATGTGTGTAAATGTGTGATTTAATTTTAATAGAGAAAATATATTCTCCATCTCTTTTGTTCTGAAGTTAATTATAATATGCTGTTAGTTTATCGAAAGAGATAAAAATAGCTTTCTCTAAGATCCTTATCTCGTCGAGTAATTAACATGTGAAATGTCACTAATTATTTCCATTCTGGATTTAATAATGCTCACATTTAGCCGACATGCTAAAAGCACACGACAATTAAAAGCATAATAAATTTTAGATTAGAGATTAGAATCGCTTCGTACACGTCTCTTAAACGACGTCGTTATGTATATAAGCTGAATTTAAAGTCAATCATGCAAGGTATCAGTGTATAGGTGACGCATTAACAAGCTAAGCATAAATGATTCAACGCTTTGTTAAATTACATCAGCGATAATGTGCCATCTCGAATATCATCTACAAAATAGATTATCATTAATATACCTTATAATGGATTGGCCATTTTAAATACTTTATTAAAGGCAATCAGGAACAAACTATATCTTAATAATTAAAACAATATCGACTCGTTTGTTAAATATCTTGAATTTATTTAAAATATTTAAATTTTATTAAATTATATGTATTAAATGTGACGGAAAGAGTTATTATTTAAATATATTGTATATTTTCGTGGCTCTTTAATGTCGGCTCTTTAACGTTAGCTCGAGTCAGGAGACTCCGTGTCTTTTTCTAGCTCTGCGCTTTAATAAGTTGGATGGCCATTTTAATAAAATTTATCGCCACCGTAATAATTTCTCGCAGTTGCACTTCGTGCAACGGAAAGTCGGCGCGCACGTGTAATCACGTTCTTAACCAGCAATAATTTTTGCCGCACGAATCCGCGCGACCTCCACGATCGTCGGGTTTATGGCCGGTGGTAGAACAATGAAAGCAGCCCCCGTGACATGGTGCGAGACGAGAAGGTGGTATGCGAAATAACGGCGTCGAATATATTACCTGAGGAAGGACGGTGGGGGTGGTGGCGGGCCGGCGGAGGAGTCGCTCGGTGTCGTCGGCGGTTCTCCCTTGCTGCACGCTATGCTGCAGTAAATGGCACCACGTCGCGGCAGGAACGGCCGACCTAAGAGGGAAGCGCGGCAAGTGGCGCAGCAGAAGCAGGCCTCGGTCGCGTGCCAGTGCTGACCCTCGTGCGACATTTGGCCCTGGTCGACGCCGATCGGCTCGCCGCAGCTGTCGCAATATTCCGCGAAGGAGGCGTCGAAGCACCTGAGACAGTACGGCCGACCTTCCCGCATCACGTATCGTTGACCGCCGAGCTGCGAGCAAAAGAGAAATAAATTTATCTTGAAAGATGGAGGGGAGAGGGAGAATATATAAAAAAAAAACTAATCTAATCCAATTCATGTCTGAAGAGTGAATTTTTACTTTACATATTACCATTATTATTTATTATTCTATATATATATATATATAAATCTATCAAATATACTTATCAATGCATCTATCAAATTGAGGTGTCTCGGAAATAACATTCTCTTTGAATTTTGAATAAATAATTATTTACCCTACATTTTAAACATTTTTTTTTTATATCTCGGATGATTTCAAATTTTCGAAGATTATCGATTTTAGAATTAAAAAGCATACAATTTAAAATTAATAAAAAAACAAGAATGTTATAAGATACGTTATAATAAAAATATAGCAAGGCATTATTTTTAAGAATATAGAAAGAGTTATAAAATATCTCAAAGAAATAAGGATAGCTTTAGTGATAATACTAGTATACCGATGACCGGTTATTCTACTGAAGCATGTACTCTATATACAGCGGCAATCTGATAAAGCGCAGGTTCTTACATCTCGCTTCAAGTGTATGTTTGCGATATATCGTAGACACTATATTCTTCTATGCTTTCAACGGGAAAATAATTCTCATTCTATCGTATATTATTAATATAAAATAAAAAAAAAAGTTACATCTAATAGATTTAAATACAAAGGACTTTACTATTTCTTGGAATTTTTCTCAAGTTTCCTCTACGTATGATATGTACATATATATTCATCGGTTCACGTAAAAAGCAAACACCCGATATAATGAGAGTAAGGCGGAAAGCGCGTTGCTTCTGTACGTTCGAGAGCGACGTTATCTAACTCGGAAGACGTATCCAGAAGATAGAGTCAGCTGGCGCGGGATTATGAATTGCTACGCGGTTGTAAATTTGATAACGACGTAATCATTAAATCCACGGCGTACGTATCCGATAGTGCAACCGTGCAAGTATACCGCTAGACTAGAGAATCGATGCCGACGAAGAGAATTTCGTTCTCTTTATAAAATAGCCGAATATATTTTTGTCATCTCATATTTGCAAATAACTCATAATTAACGCGTAATTAGTTACAAGAAAATTTAATAAGAAAAATTAGCACAATTTTTAGTCCACACAAAGCACACGTAAAAAAATTTTTTTTCTCTGTTCAAGTTATTAAGATCATCTGTGTTTTTGTAAATTGAATTCCCTATTTTTTATTGTATCATATTCTTATGCATATACAAAAATAGGGCATTGAAAAAAAATAATGGCCTTCATAACTTGAAAAGGTTACGAGCAAAAAACATTTGCTTACATGCGCTTTATTGCGGACTAAAAACTGTACTAATTTCTCTTATTAAATTTCTTTGTAATTTCAATCAATTTGTGAAATATTTGCTCAGTATGATCAATAAGAACATTTCTATGTTTGTATTTGCAATGTTTACACTGTAATATTTACACAAAGGCTATCGATTTTTTTTCAAGTTTCTGCTTTTTTCGTTATTTTGAGCTTTATCTATATTTATAATCTATATATTGCGCATATTCCGTGCATTCGTGCATATTTTGTTTATATATATTTGTACAGATTTTATATATTTGAAAACAATTTTATGTATTTGATATTATTTGATATTAAGTTTGCTTAGAAAAATAAATTTCCTCATAAAAATCCGAGATCTAATTATGATCTTGAGTAAAACTCGAGTATCTCGAAAGCAAAAATATATAATTCTAATATCGATTCCTCCTTTTACTTCAAGAAAAACACATCTTTCGCTTCAAATCTCGAGCGTCATCATAATCCTCCTCCTCCTCCTCCTCATCATCATCATCATCATCATCATCATCATCATCATCATCATCATCATCATCATCATCATCGTCATCATCATCGCCATTCCTACCTGTCGATCGCATTCGAGGCAAGCAAAGTGGCGCATGTGCCACGCTCTACCCTCCGCCTCGGTGCACTCATCGGCAAGGATGATCTCGTCGCAGGCGCAGCATCGAGGCTTGAGGGTCTCGGCGTGGTGGCGGCCGCAGTAAAGCCTGCCGTCCCGCCAGAAGTAGATAAGATCGACCAGCAACTGTCGGCACACGCAGCAGACAAAACAGGCGGGATGCCAGAGCGCGGCCGGTCCGGCCCGACTGGCCGCCACGGCCATCTCGCCGGCCGCGATCGCGCGTCCGCACTCGCGGCATCCCGCCCCGTGCGGACGCTCCAGCTGACTCGCGTGTCCGCGTCCTAGGGCCTCGCGCTTTCGCTGCGCCGCGAACACGCGCAACTCGCGCTTCTCCTCCTCGGTCAGACCGCTGCAGTAACGCGCCTCGTTGTCGTGGGGCGGTAGCTGCTGCAGCAACTGCTTCACCCGCTCGCGCTCGCCGGCGCTACCCGCGTAAGGGATTTTGTCCTCCGGCAGCGCGCTGAAGTACAGATGCACCTGCGGAAGCACAAAGAATATATGTATATATGTATATATAATACACACACACACACACATATATAAAAAGCATGTTTCGGATATCCCGCTAGTATCAAATCATCCGTGAATAATGATGTAAGCTTATCGCGAGAAAATTACCCTGACAGCTTAGTGGTTACTTTACATCGAGCGTGTGACTTTGCCATATTATGTATGTTACCAAGATTTCCTAACGGTTTTCGTAGTGCCTACACACATGTTGCGTCATTTCTCCAAAAAAAGTAATACATATATTTTTCTTTTAAGATATTTAACATTAACATGTTCCCTGCCGGGTCGTTTTTTCCTGACTTTTCGTTTACTTCACTGTTGATCCACGTATTGTGCGCGGTCGAGAACAATAATTTTGCTTTACGTCGGTCTCAATACATAATTTTATAAAACATTTTATAATAATGTTACACTATTTTCATTATCACACATTTTACATTATTTTATAGCAAAAATATCAAATGGTTTAAAGAGAAAATTTAGCGTGAGACTGTGATCCACGCTGATAAAAAACATGTTAATTTTATAAAAAAAAAAAAAAAAAAAAAATTATAATTGCGACAACAAAATCTACATCTGCAGGATTCATTTATCCTTATCAAAAAGGATCTTTCAAAGGTCACTCTTATATATGCGTGTATCGATTATTAACAGCCGTTGACAGGCGAAGCTACTAAACTGATAGTATTTAATTTTCTATCCCTTTATAGATCGCATCATCGATACGGAAAGAAAGAATTTAGTGTCAACCGCGACGTTAAACGATGGTCATTGAAATCTGCCCCGCAAATTTAGATAAGTATCGGGATGAGCACTGTCAACATACCGAAGGGACGAGTGGCGAAAGAAAAACATTGACGAATGCGTTTATATTCCTGCGACCGTAAACCTGCCAGGGCGAGTCCGCGCGATTCGCTGAAGGCAATAAAAAGGGCACGATAAAAAAGGTGTACACAGTTTCATGGAGGGACGACTGTCAACGCGAATATTTCCATAAGAATATTCGCCTGGAAAGCGAAACCACGCACGTTCAATAATCATCGGAATTCGCGGATAATCGAGTTTCATCGCACGATCTAGCGGTAAATCTCTCCGGTAAATCGGCTAACGTGCCGATTTACACAAGTGACGAGTAGTAGTGCTCTCGTGATGTTGCTCCGTTAAACATCACACGCGTATGTCTCCTCTGTTCTGTGTCAATCGTACAAAAGACAGGACACTTTTGGAAAGATTCTCGATTGCGCGAGAATTAAATTATCAATTAATGAGAAAAGTAGTACAATGATATACGAATATCGATAGAGAAAGATGAATATCTTTCGATTTGTATACATCGCAATTGCACATAAGTCGCTTCAAGTGTAGTCGCACTCTTCTCACGCACTCTTTGTCATTTTCGAGGCATCGTCCGCGCGAAAACGCAAATTGACGCAATGGTTGTGCGGCGGGGGCTTAAAAGCGCGAAAAGCTTGTTGCGCGGGATTATCGTCCCCTTGCCGAGAACGCCAAGTCATAATATATAATACGCGTTAGACGTAATGACACTTAAAATGAGTAAAGAAAACGCACGGACGAACGCTGCTGGGACAGGCTGCGAGCGGGGCGCAAAAGTAAGAAATAAAAGCGAGAGGGACGAGAGAGGAGGAGGAAGAAGAAGAAGAGAAGCGATGGGATTTGCACGCATCGCGTCTCGAATCGCGAAATAAACGACGGATGTTCACGCAAAAGCCGGCTCGCAGAGCTCCGAAAGAAAGGACAGCACTCTATTGCGTGCGAAACGCTCGCGCTTAAACCAATTAAAAAAGAAGGATGAGTGTGGTTCTCTCGCAGAAGCTCTCGAACGTAGTAAAAGTGATCCGATTGTACGCTATCGTGCGTTTAATTAAATCAAATGATAACAGCAATTGGCTCAGATTAGCAATTAAGTGGGAAAACTGAGTATTAGTGCGCGGACTTAGTATTTTTTTATTTTTGTAATAATTATTATGTACTAAAAATGTATGTTTCAAACTGTTTTTTGGTCCATCTTCAACATATATATATATATATATATATATAAATTACATTGGTCTTTTAAAACTTGATTTATACAATATTTGTTATTGCAGTCGAATTATAAATTAAAATTGATAACTCAAAAAAAAAAGTATATATATATATATATATATATATATATATCTATATATACAGAGTGTAACTAAATAAACACATATTAACAATACAGATACAGAACAACAATCCAAATCGAAAAGTCCTGAAAAGACGCTGATTAGCGAACTTTAACATTATATAATAACGAAAAGAAAGCTCAGATCGAAAAATGGTTCAAGACTTTTCGATTTGGATTGTTGTTCTGTATTTGATAGCTTTGTTCATATGCGTTTATATAGTTACACCCTATATATATAACAATCTTAAAAAACATACATTTATTACAAAAATTTAACAATAATAAGTTGGCGCGATTCCCGCGTCTTGGCTCTTATTTGCCAGCTTTCCCACTTAATTAAATCAAATGACTTCATTTTTGACGTTTCGTAGAGACGTTCCGGCATGCGAGTGTCCTTTCAATCCTGGATTAAGATTAAAGAATGAAGCAAAAATATGATGATTTTGATAACGAAACATTGATAATTACAGAATTTTATTTTGGAAAAATTAGAAAAATTTATAAATTTATTTGCAGCAATACAAACTGATGTATTATCAAAAGAAAATTCAAAGGAAAAAAATATAAATACGATATATGATTATATATAATTAATACATTTTATATTCCCCGCATTTCTCCTCTTTCATGTCTTTTTTTTTTGGGGGGGGATGAACCCTTTGGATTGCGCTTTATCATCGTGTCCAAGAGCTTTCACCGACGCGCAGTCTGATGACTCACTGCGCCGGCGTCGTTCACGATGGTAATCGTCGCGGCGATCGGGAGTCTGGGGGCCCGCTGTCGCTGTTACAGGTCCCCGACGAGACGAATTGCCTCGCATTGCGCGCGGGTGTCGCATCAAAAAGGCTTCATCTCTTTCCTCACTTTAACAGTATATTACTCTCGATTTCCATCAATAATATAAGTTCCCATAAAAAAAACTTTGGATTTACTCAGTTTTCCACTTGTCATTGTAACATAGTTTGGTTGGATGACAATCAATTTTCTATCTCGTTTTATTCGGAACGCTGGTGCTGACATTAATTGTTGAGAGACTTATAAACTATTTTATTTCGTTCTCGGAATTTTTTTTTTTTTTTTTTTTTATCAAGAGAAAGCGAATTGTGCATTACCTGATCGGGCCTCAGCCCGGGCGGCACCCACGTGTACTCCTCGAGCGCACAGCCGCTGTCGTCGTCGCTCTGCGAGTGTCTCTGATGATGCTGCATCAGAGCCTCCTGCAACGCCAGACCGGGCGGCGCGGCTTGCACCGGGCTCTTGAACGGCTCCTGGTGTGGCGCGCCGCCGGCGCCGCTCGGGAACGCCATGGCCATCGCCATCGGCGGGCCCGGACCCAGGCCGAGTCCCGAAGGACCGCCCGCCTCCGAAGAAGCCCGCTGGTGCTCCTCTCGCGGGCACCTGCAACTTCTGCACACCTTCCTGTAAAAAAAAAAAAAAAAAAGAAAATAGAAAACGACCATAAAAATACGCTTTTTTATTGTTTCATTAATTAATATCTAGATATTTCTTTAAATATTTTAGCGATGAATCATCGTATTGTTTTTAAATTTTTTCTACAATAGTATAAGAAATTAAAACATGCATTTTTAAAGAAATTTTCTTAATTATTGAGAAATGCGTGGAAAAATATTTATATAATGTCTTTTCAGCTAATCAGCGCCTGCCTACAACGGAAAACAAAGAAGAGACGAGGGGAGTCAGCTTTTTGCTGTATAGACAGAAGCTGATTAGCTAACTTTAACATCATATAACAACAAAAAGTATTTAACCAAGTATTATAACAAAAAGTATTATATAAAATAATTTATATAATTATTTGTGCCCATCATTGTTGTTTATTCCAAAAATTAATTTAATAGAAATTATATATCACACATGATATATAATAAATCTAATAACATACTTGGCTGAGATTCCAAGACAAATATATAAGGAAAATTCTTACAAAGGAATATTCATAGAATCTTGGAGTTTTTTTGGTTTTCTCACTCTATAGTTCTCTGAATTAAATTATGGGTCTGCATTTTAGGATCCTCCTTATTAGAGTCCAGGATCTCTCCCCGTCTAATCATATGGACTTAAAATTTAAAATCCATCTAACCCGAAACGAGTTAACATTTCCAGAATTTAGGATTATAGGATTAAAATTTAAAAGTTCTACGTAATCTATAAATATTTCTGCATATATAGCATTTCTGTTATATTTCATGTGTGAAAATATAACAGAAAATTGGATATAGTAACACGATGCACGACAAAATAAAAGGACGAACGATGAATTATTACAGCTAACCACCCGACAGCATCTTGTTTCCTCGCTTGAATAAATCGATATGTTTCGATTTAAAATTTAATACTCCGAGCATGTAGGAGAATCGCGCTTGTTGTTCCACATGTTCTGGATCAGCGAGCGCTAAGTAGTTATCGAAACTTTCAAGCGAAGGCAATGTGGTACGTAAACTTTTATCATAATCGAGAAATGATTCTCATTTGATGCTGCTGTGGATGCAAAAATGCCGTTCTCCATGTAGCATAGGAAGTCTGAGACATTAAACGAGAAATTGCGTTCTAGATAATCTTATGTGAAAGTAGATAGAGTGATAAAAAGAAATGTCCCTATATATGTGTGTATATGCGTGAGAGAGAGTATAGAAAACTAATCACCGTTATACCATCATTTGATTCTAATATAAAAGTCTAATTATTATGCATGTATAATATATACTTTATTTTTAGTATTTGATTGTGTACATAATTTTTTATCAAAGATAATTTTTCGTCACATTGTGAGTTTTTAGTATTAAATATCTTGGTGAACAAATTATTTGTTCATTTATAATTTGTATTAAAATATTCTAACAGTTTAAGGAATAAAATGTTTTTATTAATTTATCTCTGTAAAAATTAATTAACGAAGAAATTTTTATTTTTATTTGCATAAAATTTAAAATAAGATGAAAATTGTGCAAATTTAAAAACTTGCACATTGGTTCCTCATCATTTTATTTTTCTCACAAAGCTTAAGCTCTTTAGCAAACAAGTTTTGTCTTCCTCTTAGAAGAAGATAGCTCGAAACTTGCATTAGAGTTAGAGCGTGTACAAACGTTGCTCAAAAAATTTCAAAATTTCATAAAAAATAAACTTTTTCACCGGTCCTCACTAAATTTAATACCAACCATCCTTTAATGATACTCTCATTCATTTAAAAAAAATTTAGCCCAATGTCTCAAAAATTGCGGAAATTGGAGGTTGTACAATGTACATTCAATGTGTATATATATATATATATATGGACATTTAAAAAAAATATAATTTTTCGACCTTTTGGAACATTCTAAACACATTGGGATAAAAAACTGAGAAAAAAAATTTGTCACAAAAACAGAGCTTCCTTTATGAGAAAACAAAAGATATGATAATATTATGAAAAAAATAAATGAAAAAAATTCTTAGTTGGAAATTTTAATTATTTTCTAAACACATTCCATGTATCAAATGTATACACACACTCAGAAATTCTCTTTTCACATCTATATAGATTTAAAAATAAATAAATGCTCCGTATTTTCTTCAGATAATACATTTCCGTGACACGTTCGTCGAATTATCAATGTTTATATCTTGCACAGAAGCATATCCTCTCCATCGCTATAATAGCGGCAACTTACTCCGAACAATCGGCGACATCGTAAGCCGAATGCAGCGAACCGCAATCGACTACGCGGCCGCATTCCGTGTCTGGCACGGCGCGGCGATCGAAACTGGTCCCGTCGTCGTGATGCGCGCTCTTCAGAAACTCCACGCACTTCTCCGTCGGACTGGCACGCGACGTCGCCAATGCCGGGCAACCGACAACTGCGGCGACGACATCGTCGACAACGATGTCGTTCGCGGCGACGTTGCGATTTCTCAGAAACGCGTCGAGATAATGCTCATCAGTAGGAGTGATCGGCAGATCGTAAACGATCCCGGACGTCGTCGCCCAGGGTGCGTCGATGCCACCGGATTCCCCCGCGACAACATCCCCGTCGCTCTGACCGTTCCTAGCATCGTTGTTCTTCCTTCCGTAAAGTTTGCGCAGATACGCCTCCTGGTGGCTTCTGGTCGCCCAGCAGCCGCCTTGCCACCATCGCTTCGAGCCGAGCAACGCCGTGTGTCTCCTCCGCGCTAAGCTCGACATGCCTCTTCTTCTTCTTGCACGACCGACGTCGACAAGCGGGCAACAACATCCGGATCCGACCGACGACGACGACGACGATGATGGTGGTCGTTAAGATCGATTTCCACCGGCAGTTCTCTTCCTCCGTCCGCTTCTCTACAGTGTGTCTGCAGTGGCGGGGAGAGGAACCCGACGATAATAATCGTCGTGGCGAGACCTTCTAATCTAGGAAGCTCGCCGACGGGATCTTCTTTCCCTCCTCGGTATATTATATCCCTCTTGGCGGTCGCCGGTCGTCCTCTCGCAAAAGCTAATAAGGCGACGCTTCGAGGCACTGAAGGGTTTTTGTTCCCTCTGTAGAAACCCTTCTGCGAATAGTATAAGCGTATTAAATGCCTCTCTCCGTTATATATGCTCTTGATTGCGTCTCTGGAGCTTGGAGACTTTCCGACTTTCTTGGAAGAGCTCGCGATAGCTCATCGAACAACATTCGTGTCTCTGGAGAACGAATTTCCTTGGTGACAACCACCCTCGAGTCTCTCTCGAGGAGGAGCTAATGAGAGATGAACGCACTCCAGCTTTCTCTCATCGTTCGTCTCAACATTAATTTAAACGATCGATAGATACTAGAGACTGGCATATGAAGACTGGTATCGTATCTGGCACTCTATCTTTCCTCTCGCAATCTTCCTTTTTCCTCTTCCCGAGTTCACATTCTGTTCCGCTCAAGTGTCTTCTCATTGATCGCGATAATGAGGGAAACGATTACCACTCTTCGATTCCGCATTCGCGGACGCATCTCCCGCTATTCCTCTTCCGTTATTTCGCGATGTCGATGATGTCTGTGTCGGCGCTCCATGTACATTATTCTCTTCACAGCAATACATAGAGGAAGTAAAAATCCTTTTTCGCCGAATGTAGCCGTCTTCGTGGAACGAGGGATGTCTCGAATACTGGAGTCGCGATTAAGTCACCTCGTGTCGGATGGTGCGAGAACGAAGGACTCAATTGCGTACACCATATCGACGTCTCGCGTATATCTCGCCGCCGGCGGGATCGGATTCATCGCGTTGCTCGTTCACCATTTCTCTCTGCATTGGCACGCGCGTTTACAGAACACGAACGACTCGATCTCGAGCAATAAGGAGACTGAGACGGAGACGCTACAAGGATACACGAAGAGGGGACGGATGATCGAAGAGAACAAGGCGGAAAGGGAGAGAGGATCGAGTGATTCGCTCCGGCGAAAGCAGGAGAAGACGCAAGGATCGCGAAAGATGAAAAAAGAGAGACAGACAGGATGAGTAAGAGCGTACCGTCTTGGAGGGATGAGGGCCAATCTGTATGTATAACCGGTAGTGCAGCACGAGGATTAACGTTTCAACGTGCGACACGCATGTGACGCGCGATACAAAGGCAATCGGCCGGTGGAGCTCGATGATGCGATCTCCAACCAGTTGTCTCGGGACCGATCGCGCGGATCACAGCCGCGGCGATTCGCAAGATTCGCGACTCGCCTGTCAATGATCCCTCATGGTCATCGTTCGAGCGTCTTCTCGTCTCGGAGCAGCAGAAGAGAACATTACATAGACTCTCGACACTATTTTCGGAGCACTCGATCTTTCAGATCGCGATAATGACGAAACCCTCTTCGCGGTCCTTTTTATAATCGCGATAGCCAAGCGAAATTCGTCCGCGCCGTTGATCCGGCGGCATGATCACACATTAGATCACTCGTAAAGAGAAATCGCGAGAAAATATAACGAAGCGGCGCGTTAAAGCCTTTTAGAAACGCGTCCCGTCCTTGATTTCAACGCCGGCGCGGGGCGTGCTGAAGCCGAGCGGACACTGAAGCATACTCTGGGACTCAGCGGGCCCCGATGCGAGACAGGGGATTTGAAGGGGAGGAAGGGGGGGAGGGGCAGGCGGCAGCAAGGGCCCGCGAGCAAGGAGCGCGAGGAAGGAGGAACGAGGACGAGAGCGAGGGGAGAGAGAATACGTGTAACTCCGACGTTACCAATACCCGCGCGATCCTCCCTCCCCTTCATCCTCTGCACCACGTGTCTCTCCTTCTCTGTCGCACGCGCGGGTCCCTCGATATATTTATATTCGTTTCTAATACGTGTAGCGTGTCGGGGCACGACGCCTCTCTCGCCGTCGGAATACGCAGGGACCCGGTTCCGCGTGTGCGTGCGGGCCTCGGGCCCACTGTGAGTGAGCGAGCGTGCGATCCGAGGACGCTCTTGCTCTGCTCTGTTCTGTTCTTGCGAGAAGCGACTTCTTATTCGAGCGACGTCATCGTGAAAGACACGCCGCGTGTAAAACGTCTCGTTTCCTTCTGCCGCGATTAGATATCGCGCGGCTGGCAGTCAAAATAGGAATAAAAAAAATATTTCCTTCATGAGATGACAATCTCGTCGCAATAAGCTCCTTAATTGCTGCAGATGCCGAAGAACATTCGCATCCTCATCAAGAAGATAAAACACCAATTGAGTTTATAGTAGATATAGGACTTATGACTAAACGAAACTGATAGCTCCACAGCTTCTTGCTTTTATTCTTTTAGATAAAGATGAGGGCAAGTGTGGCATTATATCGTAATTTATATGAGCTACTTTAAATATGATTTTACGTTTAAAATGGATTTCACATTTATGGACTTTATTTACATATCCTTATGTGAAATTTACAAATATACACATGGCAAGCGTGCAAGATTCTTTCATTTTCAAAGACGCTTTTCAATGAATTTTAGATCCGTATAAAGACTTTTGCTGTTTCATCGAAATCGAATGATTAGATCGAAATTGGTAAAAAAATAGATTTATGTCCTTGTCGATCCTGTCTAGATACGTGGGCCCGACTAAAAACGGAGCTTCTGTGTCGAGTTCAAACACCATTAGTAGTGATGTTTAATTCTCTTCTTAAGAATATCAACAAATAAAGATAAAGGTTGAGATTAAAACCTGACCACCCAAAGTGAGCATCCTATTTTTCTTCTCCGTTAAAAATGATTAGCGTCTGCTTTTACATAAGTCTTACCATTTCAACACATATCTTATCTTTCACACTGAAGATAAATTCATTTACCTTCAAATTTAAATTAACATGTTGATTAAGCAATGTATAATGCATGAGAGAAGGTATATATGTACAATACTTGTAATTTTGGAATAAATTAAATGCTATTTTTACGTTGAAATGCTGTACCCTGTTTTTTTAGTGATTTTAGTGAATTTTGAAAAGATATTTTTACATAACGGTAATAAAAGATTGATAAATACTTTTTATAATGTACCATATTTAATTGTATTATATTATATCCTTTATATATCAAAGCCTTTAATGATAAAAATCTATTTATAATTTTATGTGTCGCATATGCATGTATCTGACATATATATATATAATTATTACGAAAAATAATTATATATATATATATATATATATATATATATATATTAAATTATATAATTATATAATTCGTGTAATAATTATATTTTATTATATTATATATTTGTATTTATATATAATTTGCGGCTGAAATAAAATGCTATTTTACAGGTTTAATACGGAAAACATTTCATTATATATTTAAATCGTCTAAAGCGGGGTTTATAGGCATAATACAGTATAATTAAATGGCGGAAAGAATTAAAATTGTACTCAACTTGCTATCACTTCGGTTCATCTGCAACGTATGGTCTTACTCTCTCACAGAGTTTGTCTCAGAACAACAAGGTATTCTATCTATCTATCTTTCACATGCTCGAAAGATCGTAAGAGACTAAAGCGTAGGCCGCGTTTTGTCTGTGATATTAATATAATCGACTGATAGGAACGCGAGCACGGATCGGCACAACAGCTTAGCGCCGTGTATCGCGGTTCAGTTTCGATCTCCGTCCGCAATAAAGCCGTCCATTGTGGATAATACACGGTGGAGAAAGAAAAGCATGGAGGACTACGTGACGTTCTCGCCGAATTATGCCCACGTACAATGGGCCCGTTCGTGAGGAACGTAACATGGCGACTCGTCCGTACGTACATGCGCGACACGCCTCTTTCGGAGCTCTCTCTCTTCCTCCGAGACCAAAGATTCGAGGCTCTCTCACTGGACAAGCATCTTTTTTTTAAATGAATCCTGTAAGGTTTTCCGTGCCGAGGGTGTCGGCGAGCACCGAGGCCACCACAAGAACTGTCACACGCAAAGCGCGTGAAGATTTCGCTCAAATGCGTTATGAATGATGGCGGCAATTGCAATTGCACAAAAACCACGGTTGGAATGCCACTTGATATTAAGACTCGAGGCTTAAGGCAAGAATAGCGAATGAAGCAAAACACGAATGTATTCTATTGTTCGCCGGATCTCTTATCACGGATGATTCATTAGTCGGGCGTACAATACGTTCAACGTCAAGATGATTTTATCTGCGTTATATTTTGATCAAAATATTCTTTTTCGAAAACACAGAATTAAAACACGAATTTTTTTAATTTTGCGGGCTACAGCTCAAGAGCCAGACCAAGGTAACGTATCGGTTTTAACAAAAATTAATTTTTACGTTAATTATTTTTATCCCCTCTTCTACTCCCAACGAGGCACTAAAATCTGGGATTTCATTTACATTTGGTATAGGACCGATTGTGTATAATCAATCTGTTAAAAATAAAAAAATTAATTTTTTTCTCTGACGTTTTACTATCCTATACATGTCTGATTTTTTTTAGCCTGCAAAGTTTAAAACAATGGTGTCTTACAAAATTAAATAATGGCGAATAAAATAATCTCGTCTCGATTTTCGAATTTCTGTAAATTGTTTGTATATATATTCGTATATATAATGTGTATAAAAAAATTTCTCGCACTGTATGTTCAACGATCCAGGATCGATGAAAGTCCTCCAGAAAGAATGTATAATTTAATTTTATCTAAGCATAATTGAATTAAATGGCTTCAAAAGTTCGTCATTACTCGTTCGATTTATAAAACGGCCGAAGATGCATAAGAAAATAATGACCCTAATATAAATCAAGATTTCTTTTGCTCCCCCCTCCTCCCCCCGCTCTTCTTACCTGCCAGATGTATATTACTTAACACATCATTTTACATTGCCGCGACCGATTTCTCTTCACATGTTTTACGACAATTTAATCGTGAAGGAAAAATTCTAACGACACATTAATGACCGTCGTTTGCGTCAAAGCGACATAGCAGCGAGATCCGATTTCCCGCGGATCAATAAATTTTTATGATCCGACGCGAACGAGAGAAAAAGAAAGAGAGAGAGAGAGAAAGAGAAAAACGGAAAAAGAGAGACAGAAAGTAAGGCTTCTTATACGGCTCCCGGTGTAAAGGTTCGACCTTTCCCCTTTCCTCGCCTCGCTCTCTCCCCCTTCCCCCCTCCCCCCCACTGCTTCCTTCTTCGATAGATATCTATCGATAAACCGATACACGGAATTCCGCGTGGTAATTTTTCCAACAGAATCGATTTCCTATGCGGTTATAATCGCGGGCTGCTGCCCCTCGACCTGACAGGCAAATGCGATATCCGGTGCCACGGGGCACGCACGGGGCCTCAGTGACGCCTCCGGCGTGTAAAACTATATTGTAGCGAGAGCGCGTATTCACCTTGCGGTTGCCGCGATAGAAATTGCTGTTGCTGTTGGCCGATCCGGCCCGGAGCAGCCGGGCGTAGGTAGGTAATCGTGCGCTATTGGTGGGCATTGAGCAAGCGGTACCGCAACCGCGGTACGGCCGATGTCGCGCGGAATTAGCAGCGCCCGGGCCGCGGGTTCTCAAACCACGAGACACGCGGAATTTTTTGACGCGCGGACGAAACGGGAAGGCGGTCACAGTCGGTTTCCGTCCACGTCCTGAAACGACGCAGCGGAAAAAGAAAACTAAGGACATTTTACGCAATGAGACATAAACGCGTATATTACACGTCTATTAACTTTATGATACACGAGAAAATTACATTTATTACGTCGCCATCATAAAATTATTTACGCTTTACAGTTAATAGATGCCGCAATATGCTTGCTTTCAAATGGATATGTCATTATTAAAATGGAATCCCGGAAACTTTAGTTTTTTTTTTGGCTAGTTTACTTGTTCGCGGATGGGATGCAATTAGAAACGTCGATATAAAAATCGGAAATCAACAATTATATAAGAACATTAAAGATTGTTGCAAATTTAAGATAAGAAAAAATACGGAAGTGATAAAGAAGGATGACGTGTTATTGTCTCTCCTGTATTCCATCGTTGCAATGTTTGAGTACCCCTACATCTAGGTGCATTTAGAAAACGCATTGCTCGCGCGCACGTGAATAGCTTGACGTTACGTCCGTACACGTCGCTTACAACGCGTTCATCAACGTCGACAATCGGATGGATTTTCGCTTATACAGACTGATGTATCGCTCGTACTTAACGTCATCGCTTCGAATGACTGTATCCATCTGAGAATTACATTCAGCCGTAAATTCTGAAAATATTCAGTTTGTATTATACAGTATACATTGAGTGGGAACATGAAGGGAATTGTCTGTTGTATTTACAAATTGCCAATTTGACTTTATTCTCTAATCGTATTGTTTCGTTGTTTTGTCAAATTTCACGAAGCGATGGCTTCACGACCGACAGTTACTTCACGTTCTTCGCGCGTATAAAACTTCCTATAAGACTTTTCATCAAGTTGACGCTTCCTCGAACAGACGGAATGGATACACCGGTACAAGGTCCGATACGCATCACCTGTTTCCCCAGGTAACAGGTGTTCAATGTAAGTTAATCTACTAAAATCAGTCTTCATTGTAGCAGACTAGTTATAGTGAAACTTTTAAATCTTCTTTCACTTCTTTATTAGATAAAAAATTATTAAACATACGGCGTCAATATTATTTGACTTTGTTTTATTAGACTTATAACATGCGATAATATCTCAACGCATTTCTTCGAGAAAATTGTAATTAAAATATTAATTGTAGTGTTTTTGACATTTATTTATTTTATATTTTGCAATATTTTAGAATCTTTGCAATAAAATACAAATTACAATCGTTTCGATAGAAAATAATTAAATAAGTAATTAAAAATCAAACATATTTAACAAATTTTAATTGTAAGGTAAGTCAACTAAATTACAATAAATGTTTATAGCATCTTCATAGTAACATTATACATACATATATACATATACATATATATATATATATATGTGAACGCAGTGAAACACAGTAAACAGCTGAGCGCTCACGCACACATGCTAGGCGCGCGGCTATTGACGTGCGTCCAGCTAAAGGTCGGCGCTGATTTGCCAGACTTCTCAATAATAACTCTTTTATTATCGAAAAAAATATATATAAGATATATATATATATATATATATATATATATATATATGTATATATAATTCACATAACTTGGCTTTGGCAAATTGACAAATGCTTATGATAAATATAAAACTATTATCAAAAAAGAATTTTAAAAAATTCTCAAGTTCCAATAAAATTCCATGAGAATTCCCTGATTTCTCCAGATCTAAAAAAAAAATCCCAAGAGAATTCTAGATTTTCTAAATTTTTCTAAGAAGTAGATACCCTATGTAAGAAATAAAACATAAATGTATCACCTTTGATAATCGATTATTACAATCCGGCTTTTGGTTTTCAATCTCGATATTGGGGGCATTCATTTTCAAAGGAAAAAAAACAAAAAAAAAAAAAAAAAACGCACGTATTCTGAAAATATTCATTCGTTTATTCAGGTGTTACTCGGCGGAATTGGGCTCCTTCGAGGAATAGGCGACAGGCGCAAGCAGTCGCAGATCGCAGGTGCATCGCGGCGATGCGGTAGAGCGAGAAGAGACCGGACCGGACGCGTCGCGCGTGCGCTTGCTCGCTTTCTTTCTTTCCCGCGCTACCGGTACCAACGGCAAAGAGGACGACGACGTCGTTCGTCTCTCTCCCTCCGTTACTCCTTCTCTTTCTCCTTCTGTCTCTCCCCCGGTTTCCCACGACGGCTCATTACGACTTCCCGACCCGCTGCGCGTCTCGACACGACGCGGATTCCCGAACGGAATATCCCCGCGCTGTACACATGAACTCCCTTGCCTCTTCTTCTTTTCTTCTCCTTCAATATACAAGGCGGACTACGTTCTTGTTTCAATATTTGTACTAGAATGCGCATGCTGGGACACCAGCTTCTTCGCGTATGTATAACGTATTCTCCGGTCCGGATAGAGCCGGCCTCTCGACTCTCGACAGTTACCGGGAATCGGCGGTTGCCTTATACGACTCGCCAACAACTCGTCCCGATGTGTCCCGGAAAAAGGGGTAGCGGTATTTCGACGCGCAAGTAATTTGCATGCGATTTCTTTTTTAGCGCCGGATGCTTAACTCGAGACTAATTGGTCAAATTATTTAACACCGAGTAACGCATATGGGATAGCGCGTTATAGAGAAAAAGCGGCTAATGGACGAGGGAGCGTCAAGTGCAACTTTTTATTGGCGACAAGTTTAGGTGGCAGTGGAGGCTTAGATCTCGTCGCCAGCGCTGTGAAACTTGGAAGCGAGGAAACGAATTTAAATATAACGCGTGAAATTTATATGTTTTTTAACGCGTGATAAGCGCGTATATTTTCCAAGTTATTGATTTATAATGTTTTGATTTATAACCGAGATGTCCTTCTAAGATGTTGACGTTTTACATCATGGGCCACGTACAGAGAGTCTGCGTATATATTATAATACTTCAGACTTTCATTAATAAAACATTGCCATTAATCATGTATACAGAGTGATTCAAAATAAGTGGGAAAAATTTTAAGAGATGATTCTTTATCGAAAATAAAGGAAGGTCTTTCATATAAATATATATTCCCTATATATCCCTCCCTGAAGAGTTACATTCTTTCAAAGAAGGAGATGAAAATTAGATTTTTATTTTTTCTCTTAAATTTTGGGCAAATTAAAAAAATTAAATTCGGTGGACATTTTTCGTTGGTAAAAAGTATACTTATTAATTTTTTTAATTCTCGAGACGTATAAGCCTGAGGAGATAATTTTCTCCAATAACGCGACTACGAACGCGTGTTAATTAAACAAATATAAATTATCCGTAAGTATAGAATTGTGCGTTATCTGTTTCTGACATCGAAGCTCCGGTAAGGGGGAGGGGGGGGGAGGAAGGGGAGGAGGGAAACTGTTCCGAGAAAGCCGGACAATTTTCAACGGCGAATGCGTCCGTCGGCGCGTACGAGATGTTTCTCCAATTCTCATTACGCCGCATTCTCCGAGATGCTCACGGATCTCTTCATCTTCGGTAAATCCGCGACGCGTGAGATTTATGGTTCGGAGATGTATTGGCAGCGCTGGGCGCTGCCTTCAAAGACTTTTTATCTCCTCTCTGTTTTCGACTGTAATCCCGAAGGCGAGATCCCGCTATTTGGAAGAAACAAGACGAAGAGAACCGTATGCGCGGGCGGCGGGTGTGGGGGGGGGGGGCGAGGGGGCGGAAGGGGGACTGCCCCGGGGGCGAATTACACGACTATGACCCGGAAGAGCCGCCTCTACCGCCGTCCGGGCATCATCATCTGAAAATAAGCACGTACGTTCGACGGTGATGGACTAGAAACGCGCGCGGCAACAGTTACTTATAACAGTCGCGGAAAATTAGCCGGGCGCTTCCTTGCGCTTCGGCAGGCCCCTCTGCAGCAAACTCGGCATTAACATCGAGCTGCTTCCGACAAATATATAATTGTCAGTCTCTCTTAATCCGCCGTTTTTCCATCCGATGCAGAAATGCTCTGGACTCGTCGGACAATTAGAGATCGCCTTTCGTTTACCTCGCGCTTCTATATTTTCTCTCTCATTGCTACCTTGGACGAGCGTGTGCGTGGAAGCGTTGCCTCCATCGTTTCACTCGGATACGATGGAGAATGATTTACCACGTAAATGATTGCGTTTGTGTAATGGTTGGATTGCCGGTTTGCGTCGAGAAACGAGAACGGAATGGCGGTTACCAACGGATCTCCAACGTGAATCTTTTCGACGCGAATCAATGGGTACACGAATAGTTTTAAGTCGTAAAATCAGGAAGCCGTAAACAATTCTTGAGGATGTTTGATATAATGCATGATATGTAGTAGCTTTTATTTAGAAAATATAATAGTTGTCTATTTTCACAGTTTAATACTGTTTTCCGTTTCATTTATCAACGTAAGCACCTTAGTGAAAAATTTCTTCCTTATTACTTTAGAAATAAAATTATGGAATGAGAGTTTAATCTCAGAAAAATGCATCAAGCATTGCAAGATCAACTTTTCGTAATATGAACAATTTTAAAACAAGATGTTTACTGGAATTTTGTAAAAAAAAAAAAGTCTCCTGAAAATTCTCTGATTTTCTACTTTTTTATTCAAAGTTCCAGGTAAAGAGAATATGTTAAAGATTTTTTTTTTTTTATTCAACTTTCTAAAATAATTCTTTTGTATTCCATACGTTTTCTAATGTTTTTCAATCATAGGAAAAAAAGAAACAAAGCTGAGAAAACACATTTTAAATTTCAAGTGCTAGATTTGTAAATATATTTAAAAAACCATTTAAAAAACCATTTAAATAAACATTTTTCGACTATATAACATTTTTATTTTTTTTTTCTTACACTAAAAGAAGATTCTAATAAAAAATATGTATTGCATATTATATATTCTCTTAAGATATTGAATATATAAATAAAGAGAGAGAAATAAATAAATATACATTTATAATGCATTTTAAATACATATAATTTACACATAACTTAGCTAATCAGTGGATTGCCGATTACGATTCGAGAGCAAAAAGACAATATATTTTTTTTTTTTTAAATTCCAATAAAGCTGCATAAGAACTGCCCGATTTTTCCAGATATAAAAAATCTCTGAGATTTCTAGATTCTCCATGTTTTTTCCAGAAAATAGATACCGTAAACTAACACGATGAAGTGATGTATTAAACAATAATTATGGAAACTTTTTGGATGGAATATATGAATATATATGCTGCATTAAGGAGGAGCATCCCGAGCGTGTTATCGCGGGTAGACCAATAAATACCGCATAAAGGGATAAAAAATTCCTAATCATTGAATCTGAATGCCTCGCGTCTCCATTTATACGCACATGGCGGCATAAAACAATTTAGATCGCGTAGAGTCAATGAATACTCGTCACAATATCGTTAACACGTGCCACCTTCTCGTCGAAGCGGGAGATTTCTCTCATGTAGGGAGAAACAGCACGCCAACTTCGAATTCCCAATTATATGATGGGATTCCGTGAGGTCCTCCGGCGTATCGTCACGTCGCCCAATCTTACGACTCTGATAATTTACGTTAACGACGATCGCCAGAGAGCGTCCACCATTAACCGGTAGATGTCTAGTCTTCTCGGTAACGTCGAATGGGCGACGCTAATATTCCCTCATTTGCGATAAATTAATTCTTGGAAGACTTGCATCGCGTTTTTTAGGCGACCGATCAGCGAATGAAATATATAAAGATAAATTTTATGTATATAAATCCCCTATATGGGATATAAATTATAAGATAACTACAGAGTTATGTCAACAAATTATTTTTTTGTGCTAAGAAAAAGATTTTTATATTTATATGGGTTTAACTATGGCAAATAAACAGTTTTGCATAGATAATATTGTATATAATTATCTAAATAAAGATAATACGAGACATGTAAAATTTTATTAGGATTTTTATTAAACATGACTTATTTCAAGTTTATCTAGATAATAAATAAAATTATAAAGCATTTTATCTAGAATATTAAAGTAATATCGCTTTAAAAAAATAATAAAGGAAAAAATGTAACGATTAAAAGAATATATATTTACCTATAATACTTTTTCATTAAATACTTTTCCTTATATTTTTCGCTATTAGAGAAATTGCACAAAACTGAAAAAAAATCACATTCGGTAAAATAATAGAAAATATTACACACAAGGTAGTATAACGCTATTCTTTATAATTTCATACTGAGTACAGTGTTTGGTGATTCTTTAATATGATTCGATCTTACCTTTGGTTCTCTGTTGGATCTAAATATAAGAACCAAATATATTAAATAATTAATAAAGCGCTAACTAAGAGCTGAATTCTGCTGAGTGCAGTCATTATCTTACATAATTTAAGGCGTATGATGCATTCCATCTAAGACTGAAGTGAGGGAGGGATTTAAGGCGGCAAAGGCACATACTGGGTAACCAATCCTTTCCCGACTATCCAAGTCCGATAAATATCCAGATGAAGTTATCTAAATGATTATTTAGATAACTTCATCTGGATAACAGCAAACGCTGCAAATGAAAAATCGCGCTTTGAGTTTAGAATATTTGTAGTTTTATTTTTAAGAATAAAATAATTGTAGAATCACTCTCTAGATGCTTTCTGCTCGGAACAGTTCAGTTCTGCTACCGTAATAATACCATGCTATTTTGCAGTGCATTAAAAATTAAAGCATCCGCTATTTATATTCAATCTTTGACTCTCTCATTTGCGAAAGGCAGTTGCCTCGTGCTTGCCTGCCATATAATGAGACGTAATGAAGAGTCGAGAGCTTAGGTTTTAATCCAACAACCGATCTTCCTCCGTTATTCATCGCCATTCATTCGGCGCGCGACGCAACGCGATGGGCGATCGATAACGAACGACGACAACAAGAAGCCTCGCTGCAGGAATCGCTGCAGGAATCGCTGCAGCCACCGCCGCCGGCGGAACAAAGGCGTTCCGCGGATATGCATTCGCACCTTATAAGCGATCGTTTGGTCGGGGTGCTCGATCGCGAGGTTTTTGCCCAAGTTTCTAATCGCCCGTCGACGACGACTACGTTCGGTCGTTCGATTGGTCGGACGGACGGACAGGGAAACTCGTTTTAAGAGACCGGAGGAGAAATTCCGCGAATCGCTCGCGCGAGTGCGAAGGGATAAGGCAATCCCCGGCAGAGAATTATGCAGATTGCAGGATTGGAATCCATCTCCATTGGCTCGCTCAAACGCTCTATACGTGAGTTCATCCGCGCCGGCGATACACGCACACCATGTTATTCGCACGCTCGGCTTGTGCGAGCACTCGCCACCACCGCCGCAAACCGCTCTTGCTTCCTTCCATCCGTACGTCCGCTCGACTCTATCGACCTTCCGTGTCCGCGCTTACGCGGATGCTGATTGCGAGACGCGCTAATGCACACGTCGGGCATGACATGTATATATGCGACTTGATAAATGAGCGAATTAATCGCCGTTATTAACTGTAAAATTGCTGCATCTTAATCGCGCGCGTATCCCCCCCTACCCCCCCTCCTGTGGATCAAAAGCGCGCCGAATTACATCAATTATATCGCGAATATGAAAATTGTAGCCAAGAGTTGCCGGGAGAGATTGGGGGTGAGGGGACGTTTCCTCTCGCGGTGGAGAAACGACAGAAGCTTGGCGTTCAGCCTCTCTTTTCGGCGTCGGGCGTGCTTTCCTCCTCTATTTTCATTCCTGAGACATGGCTCCCGGCTTATTCGCGCGATCCGGTTTACCTATCTCGTCCAATAAACATCGGTCTGTCTCTCGATGGAAAGTTCTGGCAGAGTCTTTCTCCACCCCCCCCCCCCCTCACCCTTTGCGTGCAGCAGCGACCGGTGCATCTCACTGGTGCAGCGTCGTTTGAGCGTGAAAAGCGCAGTAGCGAAAATAGACGCGCGTCAACGAGCATCTCGTTCGCGATCTCGTTCTTTCTTCATATACGTTTTCAAAATGTCAAAAGGTCATTAATAAATCTATTGTAATTTATTTCATTTCTGACAAATTTTATTTCTTTTAATTTTGACATACTTTTACATACGAATTAAAAAAGGATCATTAAAGGAACGAGTAAAAAGTAAAATTACTCTTGCACCGGTGATGTTGGATTACGATTAAAATGACCTCGGATTTTATCGCGAAGCCGGATTTGACCGTGACGAGCGCAAATTCCAACTTTAGATTTTCTGGGAGCAAAGAATGGCGCCAACGATTACCGACCGCGATCCTCTGGAGAGGATCATCGCGCATGGGAGAAAACTCATGCGTGGTTCAGGTAGTAGTATACGGCGTGCCGGCTGCCTGAGTCGGCTTTCTCGGCATCCCCGCAGGGGAAGGTACGAGAAGGGAAGAGAGGAGAGAAGAGGAGAGGAGACGAGACGAGAGAACGAGTCTCGGTCGCGGGTATAATTTAGAGAATAATGTACTCTCCGGAGGCATGCATTAAGCTTCCCGTCTCCCGGGGAAACCTCGAGTCCGACCGAGAGAGCAACAGAGAAGAAGAAACTGCGGCATATTAAATCAAAAACACAATTTGCCCGTTAATTCATCCGCGCGATTAACCGAACGTTAGACCGTCGCCGCCGCCGCCGCCGCCGAGGACGACGTGAAGTCGAAGTGTTCTTCTCCGATGCGACTCTCTGGAATCTCCCGCCGATCCGCCTTGGCGCCGGAGAACGTAACTTCTATTCACGCGCGGAACCCTAAAATCCGCGAGAGATCACGCGCTCGGTAATTCAACCAGTAGGACCTTGGACCGAAGCTCGCTTCGACTGTAGCCCGCGGGAAAGGAGGGAATGAGAAAGAAAGGATAGGGACAGAAAGGGGCGAGAAAGGGCGAGAAAGAGGGAGAAAGAGAGAGAAGAGGGAGGGTCGGGAAGGGAGCTGGGAGCAAACTGTAATTTAGAGAAAAACGTTGGTCCGAGAGGCCGCGGGGCCCTACTTTTCGTGCTGCCCGTCGACCCGCCCACCTGGCCTCTATTACGCGCGCCGGATCGGGAACAACCTGGGCATCCGTCTCTCGAGCAGCAGCAACAGCCTACATTTCCATCCCTCAGTCCCTCCTCCACCCACTCTCCCGCGTTCTTGCACGGGGCCTCTATTCTCCTCTCCATCCGTCAAGCGGCTTCGCTTCTTGCTCCGCATGCGAGCACCTCCGATCCATGACAGAGCGAGAGCGTTCGATGCTTTTCGTGCGTGAATCGAATGCGCTTAGACGCGCGGCGGAGAAGAATCCAATCAATTTACGATTACTCGCGCGGGCAATAAGGGAACGAGTATCGAGAGAGAATGCATCGGGAGGAACGAGTTTTTTTTCCCCTCTGCGATTGCACTACCAGGTGTTTGGATTTGTGGGGGCACACGAGGGGGAGGAAGTGCGAATTAACGCCTGAAAATTACATTTTATTTGCTCGCGTATCGATTTCGACCCTTCCAATAATCGTATTTTGCCAGCTCATTTTCAGAGAAAAATAAAGAGAGAGAGAGAAAGAAAGAAAGAGATGGATTATTATTTTATATCATTTGACAATTGGCAATTTCTCTCTCGCGTGCAAATATCGCGATATACTTTGACCGCGATATGAAATTCTGTTGGTGTCGTCGAGCCAAAATAAAATAAATAAAAAATTAATGGACATACGTATGTAAAAAATTATTGATTTTGATTTCTTTTACCGTGACGTATCAATTGCATTTGAAAATTAATTTCACATAATATAAATACAAATTCAATACATTGCTTTTCTTAACAAAGCATATCTTATTTGTCAAAGCACGATCGTTTTGTACAAGGTGTTTCTAAATAAGCGCGATAAATTTTAGAAGATTCTTTGTCAAAAATTAAGAGTGTTTCATATACTCCTATTCTTCTCTGAGGAGTACACTCCTTGAAAAGAGGAGGCAAAAATTAATTTTTTTTTTTTTTTTTTTTTATTATAATTTTATGTTGTGTCTGTTCCATTTTTCCAACATTTACGATAATTTTGCTTTGCTTGCTTTTTTCATTCTAAAATTTAATTTCTCATAACTCGACATTTCTCATTTAGCACGATGCTATGCATAATAATGTATTTTATTTTTTTTTTTTTTCTTGAAAACTATTGATTTTACAAAAAAAAAAAAAAAAATAAAACAAATAAAAAAGTTTCTAAAGAAATCACTTTCTAACGCATATTTTTAAATAATCACATTCCGGTCCGTTAAAAAGTTTTAATAAAAAATTGAAAGTTGTTAATTTCCCCTTATTAACGATACGGGAGAATTAAAAAAATATTAATAAATATCTGTTCTAGTAAAAAATCAAATTTTATTTTTCCAACTTACCCAAAATAAAAAAAAAAACTTTTTTTTAAATTAAATTTTCACCTTCCCTTTCAGAGAAGTGTGACTCCTCCGAAAGGGTTATAAAAGTTTATAGGATGTTTATATGAAAGACCGTTTACTACAAAAAATCATCTAAAATTTTTCACTTATTTAAAAACACCCTGTATAAATATACACAGTCTATTTTTCCTCAATATCCGTTCCTCGATATTCCCTTTTCAAAATAATTGCTTATGCCGAGAAAATTATCTTCGAAGCGATTGTTCGCAAACCGAAAAGGGGAAATAAAATCTTTATCGATCATAAAATCTGTTTGTAGTTATTAAACCTCGCCGTAATTCATTTAATCGAAACGCAGTTTCTCTCAAAGCCATTGTCGATATTGCCGTGTATCGAACGTGCCTCGCCCAATATCCGGTAGAAAAAAAATTATTGCACCCGTGATACGGCGGTTAATTGTATCGGAGGGAACCGAATATCGCAAGGCTAATGAAACGAGTGTGCCGATAATGGCTGGGAGACTTCATAAAAACAAAAGCGAGAACCACGCGTTCTTTTCGATTTAATGAGGAATCCTTCCTAGCAGTCGCCTCGATTCGCTAGTTTAATCGTAAGACCTGACGGTTTTCCTGTTTTTTTTTTTTTTTTGTTTTTTTTTTCTCCTCATCCGCGAGATTTACCGAGAAGACTAAGAAGCAGCAAGAGAGCTGCATTCGTTAAATCTCGCCGAGAAAGGGATAGAATGCTTTTTGCTCCCGACACTCGCGTTCCCGCAGGATCTCGCAGACGTTCCGCGAGAGGAACAGTCCGGCCAAGACTTATAATTATAAGGCGATCTCTAAGGATCTCTCGGCAGGGTAATAATTTCGAGACGTAAAATCCCTGATGTTTGCGCCATGTTTTGAGGAAATTTATTTAATAACAGCAACGATCGCTTTACTCTCGCGAGCGCGATTAACGTGAACCGTAGATTACCAAAAATGCGAGAAATCTCGGGTCAGATATATTTTAACAATCTCGCGAAAGCTGATCGAGTTCCTCGGCTCTCGGATCTTGTACGCTCCGCAGGTGCATCTGCCAGCAAAAAAAAAAAAAAAAAAAAAAGACAGAGTGCTCCTAATGAAATGGTCTCTAGGTATGTCTAGATGTACGTTCTAGTTGTACAAGCTCCAATGATGAAGTGCTTCGATAAGCGCATCGATGGATGGATCGTGCGAGATGCATTCTTCAAAGGCTCATTTCACCGCCTTATCATCATTAGATCTCCAGTTTTTCGATCTTCAGATGATCGATGCTCGGACTTTTGGATCTGAAATCTTTTATATTTCTCGCCTTCTCTCTTCAGACCTATTTGAATATACATATAATACACACACTGTTTTTTGTTCTTCGATCGCGCAATGTAGAGTCATCCAGAAATTTCCAGAAACCGGTTTTACATTTTTACTTATCATTACAAGAGTTTCATCTTACGTTTTACATTCTTCTTCAACACGTCCATCGTTAATGTATTAGTTTTAAAATTTATAGAGAATTATTGTCGTCTAAACTGAGCATTTTAGAAAAAAACATTTTGAACAAAAAATTGTATGGTTTTGAGGGCAACATAAGATGGTGTCATTGCTTTGACCTTGGATGGCATCGTTAAGGTCAAGTCAAGGACACCTTTAATTTCTTAAATGAAATCCCCTATTTTTTATTGCATATTCTTATAGTTTATGTCGAGAGCTTGCCAAAATATAAAATATCTCGAAAATTATTTAGTGTTTAATAATTGTATCGTAATATTTTTATGTATAAAATAATAAGATGAATCAAATGATGTAAAGAAAAAAATAAATAACTGTTATAGAAAAATATATTGCAAATAATTGCATGCTTTTTTTTAAAAACAATTATTTTCTGTACCATCTTATATTCCCCTCAAAACCATACAATTTTTGTTCAAAACGTTTTTCTCTAAAATGCTTAGTTTTTGAAAGAAAAGGGATGTACGGGCGGTCTAGGACCACCATGTACATTTTTGTATAGTTTTTTTAATACAGCGATATAACGGAAAATGTGAAACGATTTACCTTATTATTTTTAATGAACAAAATAAAGTGTTTTAAAGTTAAAGTGAAAAGATAAGATAAAAATTATAAATATCTCGTTTAATTATTATAAGAGATGTGATATACCGTTCTTTACAAAAAGAAATATACAAATTCCAGATAAAGACATAGCAAAACGGATGAAGATAGCGACGTACAAAAATACCAGACTGACGATGAATGCGTTCATGTCAAGAACGACAGGGGAGATAAAAGAACACGAATACTCGGAGCATGTCCGCGCGGGGGGGAGGGGAGGGGGGGGGGAACTCGTCGTTGATGATGCAGTGGGAGCGGGTTACCTTTGAAGATCGGTATCGTCGTCAGTGACAAAAATTCGTCTCATCTTTCATTCCAAACCTATCTCAACATTAAACTTTCGCCTTCCAATGATGGATATTATGCGAGTAAATTTTTCACTATAATGGAATCTTCATAAATATACAGAGTGAGGCATTTAAAACAGGCCATCTGAACATAACTCGGCTGCTTTTGGCGATAAAAAAATATTGTAATTACGAACGTTGAACGGTATCAAGAGAGACGTCTTATATATAAATTTTAGTGCAATCCAGTCTTCTCGATTAGAATCTCTTTTTTCTTCACTCGCTTTCCGATTTTTAAATTAAATTAAATCGACATACCTATTAATGTTAGCGCAACTCGCAATTGGAATACGTAATGAAATAAAAATAAATAACATATTAAAATTAAAATCACTATAAAGAAAGTTGCGACACATAACGTTTTTAATGAGAAAGCGTCGCGCCTTGTACTTGTTCGCGGACAGGTATGTTTTATAATGATGCGAACCGACGAAGCTATTACATCGCGCATCCGCCTACATCGTAATAATACATGACTTTCGGCGATGAGTTACGTCGCGGGCGAGTGGCTTCCCGAAAGGCGGGTGGCGTGCGGTAAATCCACGCCACGGGGCCGAGATAAATCCGTCACAGGACCCGTGACAGATTCACCACCTTTGTCAGGATGAAGAGTAAAAACGGAGAGGAACCGGCGCGAGAAGACGGCGACGATGAGCAGGAAGAACGGGGCGCGAAAATGTCTCGACATCTGCTACCTCTCCCTCGCCTGTTGGAAATTATTAATCCCGTCAAAAGTACTAAATCATATCTCTCTCTCAACGGAGGCTCCAAGGAGCATTCCAAAGGTGGCGAGAGAGAGAGAGAGAGGGACGGAAAGGGTAAAAGGAGCGCCGACAATGGGTGGGCAGCGTCCTTGATTTAGGGTGGTAACCCTTCTTTCTTCGGAGAGAACATGCGGACCCCAGTGATATTTATGGCTCCGGAAAGTATTTCGTTTAAGAGTATAGATGAGATTTTCCTAGGGATTCTCGTGGCACAATCTCGCGCTTCAGGATACCGGCAAATTTTTCATCGGACACGGGAACGTTAATATGCCGTTCGTGTCTTAATTCCTCCCCTAAACCGCCCGCAGGCAACCGCGGCGGTCCAAAATAGCGCTTAATAACCGTCGTTTATATCTTAATCTGGTTACCATATAATGGACGCCTCCAGGTAGCGCCTTGCTTTCATGATAAAGTGTCCCGAAAATGGAGACATGTAAGCACAAACGAAAGGTGGGAACAATGTAACACCGGACAATACATTTATCAACTGTCATGTTATTACGATAAGAGACAGTGTCTGCGCCGCGTACGCACTCTTTGCAGCAACGTATCGAAAGCACGTGAGTTTTATTTAAATGAAGATATCGAAGCAAAAAGTTTGCGTAAACACTAAGATTGATATCGTAGAAGGAACGCTATATAGTTAAGCAATTGTATAGTTAATGTTCTTCATCTCTCTCTAATTTTTATCGATAACAAATAGAAAATCAATGAAATCTCAACTCAACAATTATTTATATTGAGATAAGATGAAGCAAGATTTTCTCTCGATCTCAAACAAGACAAAATAATTATTATACTGTCAAATAGTTTTTCGCAAGAGATAGAAATAAAAACTAACGAAGAAAGAGGCAACTCCTATAATTTGCTCGCCACGCAAGATCGCGAGCGAGCGAGCTTGGAGCCCTTTGTTTTAAGATATCGCCCCCTTCATTCAGCACGTGAATGAGAAAGAGAGAACCGGCAATGCGACGACGATGAACGGGGGGTGCGGGGGGCCCGAAGGGCACGCAGGCATTCCCCGACGACAGGGCGTTAAAGCCAGGTAGAAATGCAGGAGAGGAAAATATCACGCTTAATGAATCGCTCTCGTGCACTGACCCTCATCTCGTCCGGTAATGGAATTTCAAAACACGCGAAACGCGCTCTCTCCTCTCCGTCACACGTCCTCGTTTACCGTCGTCGTCCCCTATCGCTGTCGTCAACCACCAACTGTCACCTTTCGCCCGTAGCACGCCGTTAACGTCGCGCTGCATTTTTTATTATCCTCTTCCAGATTACGATGATTGCGTAAATATCGCGTTTTACGCACGATCAGGGATCTCGAATTTCCCGTGCGCCTCATATATTTTGCGCGTGTATATTTTCTTCAATATCAGATGTGACA
This sequence comes from Cataglyphis albicans, assembly GCA_038406275.1. Taxonomy (NCBI): domain Eukaryota; kingdom Metazoa; phylum Arthropoda; class Insecta; order Hymenoptera; family Formicidae; genus Cataglyphis; species Cataglyphis albicans. The sequence continues at coordinate 693,166 of JBCAUJ010000130.1, forward strand.
GTTGCAATATTTTTTTAAGGTTCACTTTATCCATTAATATCTTGACGTTAATTAAAATGGCTCCATGCCTCGATACTATTATTTAGCATCCAGATTTTTTAGTAGCATTTTTATGGATAGTGTACTTAAGTAGTATTCAGAGCAAATCTGAATTATAGTTTTGCGCGTGATGTAAAATATAACATTTCTTGCAGATATTATGACTAGATGTCATTAATATACGATTAATTATTTATAACAACCACGTGTTCCACGATGTCCGACTATATATCATCCATCGCAAGCGATATTAATGCGTTAATAAACGTACATTATCTTACACACTCCCATGATAATCGCATCTTCTCAACTGGTCAAGGAGAATCATTAAAAATTTCGCAACAATTTCGCAACAGTCTCACGATAATTCAGGCAGCATCATCATCAGGTATGATCAAGGATACACGCCTGACGGAGCCTTCTCACCCGGTTTCGTACATACTAATCAGAGTCGCGCATAGGATAAGCTTAATAGCAATTCTAATCGAAAAACGGAAACGGCCGTTTAACTCTTCACTGATCAAGCTGCTTGAGCGTGTATCTATCTTATCGTCGAACCATTTCTTAATCGAAGCCGCATTATAGACTAATTACAGTTATCGGCTGTGGCCACAATTATTATCACATATAAACCGAACACGTGTGATCTCTCGACGTGAGTACACAACACCAGCTAACGGTACACAACACCACAGACGCGACGTATTTTTTAAGCAGGTTCGGAGTGCGTGTCAAATTATGGCGTCTCTTTCCAGACGCTTCCTAGTCATCAGAAGCGGTGATAATACAATGTTTATGACTTTTCCCGGGCCAGTAAGTAAATCCAGAGGATTCCGAGAATGTTCTGCAATCTGGGGACATTGCTACTTGCGATTTAACATTCTCCCCACTGATCTTGTAAGGAAACAGCACGCATCTTCTTGCCCATATGAGTGATTCTATTGCCAATCTATGCATTTCGCATAATAATTTACAACTTTGTTTTTTTTTTTTTTTTTTTTTTGGAAATGACGCGTTTACGCGAGAGATCTTATTGCAAGTAACGGATGTTGATGATAAGTAAGATAGGTTATTTTATTTATTCGTAAGATATTTTTCGTCTTAAACCATGTAAAGACAGAATTGATTTCATATTGTAAAAATGTTTGTAGATTAATATAATGTTTCCTATAATAATCGCTCAGGGAAAAGCGTCGGATATTTAAGTTCGAGTAGAACTAAATTTAATAGCTTTTGTTTTCATATTAGGCTCTGCTGTACTGTCGGGCAATCGGATTAGATTGTTGCAGCATCATGACAAGCCATTTCAAAGAGTCGGACTATCTTTGTAAGCAAGTCACGCTTGACGTTAAAAAGTCCATGGTTTTATAAATTCAGATCAATTCAGGGCCGATTCGTGTCTTGAATCTTTACAACTCAACGAGCAATATAATCATATGTTTCGAAATATTCTTATTTCTTACAAAATTTTTATTCGTTACACTAAAAACACTATTATAAAAGAAAACTTTTTTAAAAAATTACAAGAAGTGGCCAACACAAATTTAAAAATCTATGATTATTTACAGAAATTAGTAATAATTTTTTTTAATTATCTATGGGAACAGAGAGAGAGAGAGAAATCTATAGAAATATGTATTGTTACGAAGGTAGGACTGAAAAGTTTCCGACTAAAAATAAAATTTTTTTTTTTAGCAAAAAATAAATTTATTTTTCAATATAGTCTCCCTTCAACTCAATACATTTGGTCCAACGTATTTCTTTCCTTCCCTCAGAATATGATATGATGATCAGAATAAATGAAGAAATTTTATCACGGCGCAATACTTCAATTTCTCCATTGTTGACAAACTTTCATCTTTAACAATTGTCAGAAGCAATTTCTAGAATGACATCAAACTTAACTCTTCGTGTTTCTATCACTACTAATGAACAAGCATTGAAATTTCCTAGAGCGATTATTTTAAGAGAATTAAAATATAAAATATTATTAAATAAAATACAAAATTATTTATATATATATATATACAATATACAATTGCAATTAATGTATTATAATTTATATTTGTTTTGCACTATCCTCACTTCAATATCATGAATAAAAAATTCCACCACGAGTGAAAACCCAATATATGGACGATTTTCGTCAAGCGACACGCGTCGGTGCTAATAGTCGGACCTTCGCAACCCGGTCACGTCTGTACTCGACGAAAATCCACGGTTTCATAACCATCATTCCCACTGACGGTCCGTTTATGATTGGTACGACTCCCAGGACGGCCGTTCGGATGCGAATGCCGGGTGCGGAAAAGCGGAAGCTCCCTCGGAATGTCCGCGCTTCGAAGGCGCGCCTGCCTCTCTGTTAGCGCGCCGCGCTTAATTCCGTCTCGTGCCACGAGATGTATTAATTAACGACTGGGCCCCGACTTGCAACCCAATTTAGAAACAAGCGCCTTGTTTGCATACACTCTGGTCGGGGGATCGGCACCCTCGGAATACGCGCAATCGACACGATATAAATAGCTCTCTCTCTCTATCTCTCTCCCTCTGTCTCACTCTCTCCCCCCTCTTTCGAGAGAGAGGGGGGGAGGAGAGAGACGAGAAAAATATAGAGGTGTTTCGTGCGTTAAAGCCTCCGTAAGTGTTTAACGAAAGAATCCCGCTGTTAGTAGCCCGTCACTCTCTCTTTCTCTCTCTTACACACACGCATTCTCTCCTTGACTTGTTCGAGCAGCTCCTGCACGATCTGAAATGCCTTCCTTAAATGCCGCGTCCGCACTTTCGGCCAACATCGCAAACACAACGTCAGGTTTTCAGCACCCGTCGGCCGAATCTCCAAGTTCCGTGTAATGAACCTTGGAACTCAAGAGAGTTCAAGAGATGAATGAACTCTTAAAATAGATCCTTGAAGCGACATAAGATTGAAAATTCTCCGATAGAGTTATATCAAATAAATTGTCAAATTTTTAATTGAGAAAAAAAAAAAACTGTTTCTATATAAATTCTAAAATATAAAAATTCTATATAAAAATAAATTGACAGGATGGATATAACAAATATAGAAATGGATTAATAGTATAAATATAATTTACAAATTATGTAATTTATAACTGTATCGTGTGTGACTATATGTATAAAAACTTGTTATTTAATTAAGTATTTCGCTGAAATGTGTGTATTGAGATAGAAAAATAATAAAATATGAAATATTAATTTTGGAAAATTCTGACATTTATTCAAACAGTTAAGTCTTTTTCGATACTATAAAGCAGATACTTGCAATTACATACATGTACACGGTGTCTCAGAATTAAACTTTAGATAGTTAAAAAATAAATTAATAAAAAATACCAAAACAAGACAATTTTGCCAATAAACTCGTGTTCGCAAATGAGCCGTTTTGACATTAGAGAATCAAAAATTAATAAAAATAAAAATTAAAAAAAAAAAAAAATTATTTTTTCAAAATTTTACTAATATATTTATAAATTGAAATGTTTTTATCATAAAATTTTTATATAAAACGATTTGATATCTCAAAAAATTTTCAAGATATATTGAGAAAAGCAAAAAACCGCTCTATGTAATTTTATCCCTTAAAATCATTTTTAAGCTGCAACTAAAAATTCTTAAATTTATATATTTACCCCCTCCCCCTACATGTATATAAAGTTTCATCAAAGTCAGGATTTTCGGAGTTTGTTAGATTTCCTTGTTAGTTTTCCTTTGAGTTTTCCTTTAATACTAAAAATGGCTCATATGCGCATACGGGTTTATTGGCAAAATTGGCTTGCTTCGGTGTCCTTTGTAAAGACATGAAATTTGTCAATGTAATTCTGGAACGCCCTGTATATACTGTACGGGATTAAACGATCCTGCGTGGTTGGAGAATACTTGATTGTACGTGGCATAAAATGCCGTGCAAATCCTCAGATAAGAAGAAGTGAGTTAGTACCTTATACGATGCGATGTGATAAAGAGTTTGCTGATGACACGCGCGAATATACTTTCTATCGGTTGCTGCCATCATTCTCTCAGCCCGTTTAATAAGCTCGATCACGATCTTATAATAGATCCCGCGTGCAAAATAATTTCATTTCATCGTATTTCAGCGAGACACTTGGCGCGAACTGCGAGCTGCGTACAGTTGTTAGCGGACACTCGAGATTTTTTGCATGGCCAATCGGATTCGTAATTATTGATCAACCGGCCGTATTAAATCGCCAGAGGCTCGTGCTTTATAAAATCGTCGCACGATTTAAAATGCGCGTTTATTGGCGCGCGAACGAGCCCGGTAATCCGTACTTAGCATTCTACGCTTACAGTTAGCGATGCAATTAGTGCCTGTATTTTATGCATTCAACTAGAGCTCGTAGTCGCCGGGAGACATCTCAGAATTTCTCCGACGTAGCGACGGAATTATAATCGCCGACCGACCGGTATATTAATTGCCCCCCTCTCCCCCCCCCCCCGCTCAGCGGTACTTCTTAAAAGCCTCTCTCTCGAGCCCCGGACCCGTTTACCTGTGCCCACGATGCAATTAAATTTCAATATATGTAATTATATCCAATACATAGCATTGAGATCCACCGTTTACCGAAAATGTTGCTTAATTACAGAGAATGAATGATCCCTCTTCGCGCTTTCACTGCTCACTTGTACGACATCTTTACGCAGTGTCATGCCAAATTATATAAAAATCAATATACGTTATATATTAGGTTGTGAGTGACAGATGAAAAGATAAAAAGAAAACGGGAGAGGCAAAAAAAAAAATATAAGATTATATCAGATATACTTCAATATAGTCACTCAAAAATTCCTCCATATGATATTAATCATCATTGCAAAAAATTCAATTAAAAAGTGTATTAGTAATCGCAAATATTGCGATTTACTTTCAGAATGATTTATTACGTTCACTAAACTTTATTGCATTTTCTCAAATAAACTCGAGTTAAGAGAATTACACGATAAAAGAAGGAATAAATTGCCATAACAGATTTACATCGAAAGACGCGCCAAATAACTATCATTGCAGCTCATTAATCATTCGTAGACCTGTTGGATACGTGCTGGCTGATATCGCGTAATCAAACGCCATTGATTGCACGTTAAAAACTATGTACGATTCTGTCTGATAAATTTTATGGCGAATAAATCGGCGGTGACGCTCCATGAAAAGTCATTTTCGAACTTTAATCGCATAAATATTATTTCGATAATCATTATTCCGAGAGAGGGAGATAAGAAAGATGTTCGATGGTATTATGAAGTCGAAGTCTCCTTCTAAGTATAGACATCAATGTTGCAATGGTTGCATTCTATCAGGCGTCTTTCATCTTGCAGAGTAATAGTAATGTATTGTTCACGATTTACAAATCCATATTTATTATTAAAAAAAAAAAAAAAAAAAAAAAAAAAAAGAAATCATTTGCAACACAATTTGCAAGTAGCACTCAAATTCCATTAATAGAATATGCGATAATTTAAATAATAATTTAAACATCAAGATAGATTTTCATCATTTTCAATGTTTCCTTAAAGTTTTATCGTTGTTTCATGATATAATTTTATTTCTGCAATTTAGAGATAATTATATTTAAGTATAGTTATATTAAAGATTGCAGAAATCTAATTACATCAGTTGAGGCCCTCACTAAAATTCCCACGTCCAGGTTTTGCTTTGGCCTTACCCATTAAATCGCTAGCCCCCTCCCCCCTCCCCCACCATTCAAGCTTTGCGCTTAGTTTCCCAAATAGAATTTTCACCAGAAAGCCTGAAGGAAGTCGGAAGCGGCGGTTCGGTTAAAGCGCTTAAAATCTTATCGCGTGGATGCTCTTCGATGGCGACACGAGGCCCAAGCTGTAGGGGATACGGTTAAGCAATTAAATTTCGGTACCCCTGTCGCCGGAGGTAAAAGTTTTTCCTCGGGGAACGGATGCGGGTCCAAGAAGTCGCGCGGGCGGATTCGCTCCGCGAGCAGGATACGCGGGGGACAAGTTGCGGCGTTATCTAAAATTTAGGGCGCGACCAGGGCGGAAATTGAGCCAAGGCCGGGTGGTGGCTGGGCTTTATACGCGCGCAGGATATATGCCGTAAATTCAAGAGCTTTCTCATTCGAATCACGGTAAGCTCTTTCCCCCCCCTCTCTCTCTCTCTCTCTCCCTCCCTCTCTCTCTCTTACTCGCTGTGAAAATCGAGCGATGGCTGCTCGATATCTCGTTAAACTCGATTTATTTTCGGTTTGATTGATAAAAAATATAAATAAAATATAAAAAGATATCATCTGCACACAGCTTTTTATCGCATCCATTTTCGCACACAATCATATAAAACTCTGATTTACGGATTTTACATTATCCAATTATTTTCTACTATATTGCGCGATATTGTATTTTTACATTTAAACCCTTTGATATTTATAAACTGATATTGCCGCATACAATGAAATCATCAAAATTACCAAAGTACATTTAAAAATCTTGCTACGTAGCGACCAATTTTTTTTTTTTTTTTTCTTCTTCTCTTTTTATGAAGAATCATCTCTTTTTGCCAATACATTACGATTATTATCTTAAACACATTGCATATTCATTGGAAGCGGTTAGCCACCGTATGCAAGCGCGACTAAACATAAACGTTTCGCGGCAAGTGGCTGCTTGCTATCGCGAATCAGGGGGGAGGAGGAGGGGGGAGGGGGGGGGGGAACAATCTCGTGAAAGTAGCGCGTAAAGCGCAGAACCAATGTGTGCGTCGTCTCTGCGAACGATCTGTCTCGCCGCAACTATATGGGGGGAGAGAGAGAGAGGGAGAGAGAGAGAGAGAGAGAGAGAGAAGGAGAGGAGAGAGAGAGAGGAGAGAAACGATGTGGTTCGGTTTACAGCTTGAGGGCCCGGTCGCGAGAGCTGTAATATAGGGGCTCGAGCATTTAGCTTATCGCGGCCGACTATCTACCGGTGGCATAACGCCCACGTTGGGGCGCTTTTCCATCCCCGCGGGCGAGCGTAACGCGCCCGTGGAGAACGTGGGGTCGGAGGGGGGGGGAGGGAAGGAGGGAGGGGCAGAAAAGGGGACAAGCCCTTAAATCAGACCGCGGCGCGGTCTGTTCTGCCTCTGGCGTTACATACAGAAATTTTCAGCCGAAACGTTATCACGACTGTCAACTGCCGCAAGCGAGACCCTGGACCGTAGATAAGCCCGACGACGAATTAGTTAGCAGCTTACCGCGCCCGGGCGCGCCGGATGTCGCGGATCGGTAAGCCAGCAAGATACGTTACTAATGTCGTCATTCGTTAGTTAGGGATTGCGGGATTCCTCGATTTAGCAATGTGAGATCTATGCGGCCTGAGGCGAACGTTAAGAGTCATACTTGGTCTTCTGAAGGAAGCGCGATTACACGATCGCTTATCGTTGCTCGCCAAGAAATGAATCTTCATTTTAATAGGAAGTTTTCTCATGAAATGGAATTAATAGCGGGTTACGCTTCATTAAGTAAAATATAAAATAGAGTTTGACAGATGTTTCAATTTTATGAGCGCATAAAATGGGTCGCGGGAGTTCGCGGCCTCATTGTTATCGCTAATATCTTTATTACGAGTCTTGCGCGCTTCGTCCATGTTTCCGAAAGGCAGATGCGAGATGGAATCTGTAGCCCGGAGCTATATTATATTGTACGTCATGTGTTGTCTATTTCTACACAGAGCGCGATCACACAGTCTCCTTGTCGCTCGAGGATAGCGTTTTATATACATTTATAATTTATATATTTATATTTATATTCAATAAAATTTTCTCTTACTATACAAAAGTTGTAAAGTATAATAAATATTAAGGTTTATAAGCACTTTCGCAGATACAGAGTGCCTTTTGAAGTTTTGCAGATTTTCCCTTAACTCCTTTAATTTAGCGTAACACTTTTTATGAGATGAAAATTATTCGCTAAATGAGCAAAGATCTTAATGTGTTGGCACATAATAAATTGCACTCACACGTTTCTTTCCATTCTCGACCATTTGTTAATGCTCGAATCTCCTAAACAAGCACGCGTCTGTTTGACGTGCAAACAGTAATTATGGCCGAATTTCTCGAGACGTAAGTTAAACGAGGTACAGAATCGAATGAGGGAGAAAGCGGAGAAAAGAGAGATGAAGAGCCGAAGAGCGCTGACGTGGCTCTTATATTCATCTAATAACAGTCGTTCATCGGTCTTTTCCTACGCCATGTTCATTTCCCGCCTACGAGCTGTTCTCGTTTAATTGGAACATCGCGTGATATCGATGATAGTGTATTATCGATTTGTTTGTCAGGGCAGGAAGGGCTTTTTATGATCGCATCGGAACACACATACATGAGATAAATTTCGCCTCTCTCCTCTCTATTTGACTAAAGCTGGGGAAGAAAACGTCAACGGCGTTTACAGATGTCGATGGCGTTGAACAATGATTTCTTCCGCGCCACCCTTTACTCCTACGACACACGTACGTTCATTTCGATCGTATTCTCTTGGTGCTTTCCTCGCCTCCCTTCTGGGCATTGAAAGGCAGCTGCTTACGGCACGCGTAAAATACGAGCCGCACGTTCCAATCGATCGATCGAAGGAGTGAGAGAGACGGAAAGAGACGGCGCGTCGTTATTTACGCCGGATTGAATACGCGACATCGATGGAAGTAGCGGAATGCATTAACGGATGAAAGGAATCGTTGAAAGTGAGGTACTTCATTCGGTAATGTTGTTTAGCGATAGCGTCGCGTTATAAACATGGATTAAAAGGGGGGACTAGTAAATAAATTTAATGATATTTTATGCGAATAAGATTGTAAATATGTCGTATTATCAGAAAATTATTAAGATATTTCATCAAGCCGCATGAAAGCAAATTTATATGAATATAATAAATATAATATTGTATTAAGTGTTAATATTCTCAATAAATATGATAAAATATACAATTTACGGCATACTACAATTATTTTAATAGCAATATATCACTCAATTCTTTATCATTTCTGGATATTTCTACATATCGTTCTAATAAATATCAAATGTTTACACAATTTCCTCTAATAGAGATCTAAAATTGATTTCCAGAAAATATTGATATAAATATAATATTCTAATATTTTTATAATTTCTTGTGCATTCTAAAATTAAAAAAAAAAAAAATAATAATAAATTTCTCTCTTTCATGATTTTAATAAGAATATAATAATCTTAAAAATACTAAAATAATCTTTAAAAAATAACATAAATAAATCTTTAATCTCAGTAAATATAAGAAGATGAATATCTAAGAAAGAAAAGAGGGGTATGTAACATCAGAAATCGAATATACGACGCATTTCGATAAACGCACGGATAGAAGAAACGGCAGTAAAGCCAGATTTAATAGAGAATTCTCATGAGCGAGTCCACGCTATCGATGCGACATGTAAACCTTGGGACCTGACGTCGGCATATTGCATTATCGCCCGACTTATGGGTTTCCATATTCAATATGATAGTAAGCTGGGGAGAGCCGAACGATCTCGGAAGGTGGAACGTATTTCAAAACTAGACAGTTTCTTACCGGGAAAAAAAAGGACCGAGCGATGGGCTGCGAGAAGTATAGTATATATTACGTATAGAGCGCCATGTGACCCATACGTCAGTTCACGAAGGGGAACTTTTAAAGTGAGAGTTTATACTGCCATCGACGCGCAGAGCGCTTTCTATTTTACAAACGTCAAACAGACTGCGCGCGATTTATGAAATAATAATATTATAATTGTCAATTATAAATAAGTACTTTGAAATTTATTTGAGATATTAACGTAAAATTTTATTTTATGGATATAATTTTTATATACTTAATAATAAAATAATAATAATAATCAAAAAATTCTCTTATGATAGTTTAAACTCAGTTCTCTTATAATCGACAAAACAAAGCAAAGTCTAAATAAATAAAAAGGTATGACAGGATACTACATTTTAGTTAAGAATATTAGAGAATATTATATACATTATTATGTTTTATTCAATATTATTCAATATTATTCAATATTAGATATCTTGAAGATTATATATTGAAAAAAAAAATCAAAGTGTTTAAAATAAAATGTATTTGGAATTAATTGCAAGTGTAATATATTGTCTGTGTTTGTATAAAATGTATAAGCTAATTTTTTAATTAAAGAATACGAAATCATTTCTGAGAGAGATAAAATAAATAACAAAGTTTATATAAATTCGTTAAAAAACCAATGACTCTCTGCATGGATGTACGCGATTTTAAAGTATGGTGTATAATAAACGATGTTGCGTCGGAAAAAAATAAAACAGATTAGATGAACGGGCCGATATAAGTGAGATGATATATTATGAAGTCAGGAAAAGAAAAATGAAGTAAATCTCGTGAGACCTGAAGGAAAAATAGACTAGCGCTCGATTCGCGCTTAGTCGACGCCTGCAACAAACCGCTTCGATGACTTCTTGCATTGCGGTTTGCCTGTGCACAGGGGCACAGATTCGTATATGTATATATAGGGTGTCCTAGCAAAATTGTATGAAAAAAATATCATGTTATTTCCAATGTAAAAAAATTCGCAATAATCTTTTCTTCATCAAAATTTAGCATCCTGTCATACTCTTATCTATATTCACAAACTACCTAGAATTTCATATATTTTTATAAATTTTTTTTTTGAATGTAAAATCTCTCTCTTTCTCTATTTATAATTATTCCATTGTATATAAAAAATTAATTATAAAAATAAAAAAAAATCTGTTATTCTACACTTTTATTATTGCGCTTTGATTATAGAACGTTCTGTTTAATATGATATATATTTATTACGACCAAGAGAAAAATATCGTCTATTAACCAATCCACCTAAAAGGTTTCGCCGCTCATAATCGGACGCTTATTGTAACCTACGCGTTTACGAATGATACACCACCGTATGCCGGAACAAATAAATAATGCTGGTGACGGGAAGAAACAGATGCGAGTGAGGGAGGAAACATAGCCGGAGGGTGTTTGCGTCGAATTGCTTTACGTTTGCACCCTTAGTATAATGCACGTTATCTTCTAAAATTTCCGTATTTCTTTAAATCACATATCACACATATGATAATAATAACTTGATTCTTATTCTGCATAATCGCTTGATGATACATTTGTTAGAATATTGCTATCTTTTTTCCATCGCTTTCCTCTCTTATATTTTTGATGAAGGTGACGTAAATACATTTAATATAACAAATTTTCATTCACTCGACATGACTTTTTCTTGATATTGAGATTTCTATTTCTGTCAGTGTATATAAACAAACATATATATATATATATATATTTTTTTTTATGTTTGTTTATATACACTGACAGAAATAGAAATATATATATATATATATAAAGTATAAAAGTATATAAAAATAAATAATTTTTAAACATATAATTTACTTGACTCGCCGACTATTTATAATATAAGAGTAAAATTATTAAATAAAAGATTTTTTAAAGAAATTCCCTGTATCCCCCAATAAAATTCTAGGAAAATTCTCTGATTTTTCCAGGTACAAAAAAAATCCCACATTTTTGCAAGTACAGAAAAAAATCCCGGAGAATTCCATTTTCCACGTTTTTCCAGATAGTAGACAGAGTGTCTATACTTATTAGATCTTTTCTAAATTTTACTTATTTTTTATTTATACAATTTTTTATTCTTTTTTTTTTTTTCAGAGCTATTCTTTCGACCTTCGACCTGATTAGATGAATATACTAGCGTTGCCGAAGTTGTATAAGAAATAGCTGAGAGAATGTCATCGACGGTGCACGGTGGGAGAAGAGGAAACGAGAGAAGATGGGGCATTCCACGTGGGGGTTCCACGAGCGCGTTATGGTCAATGCGCTTGCTATAATAAAACTATTCCTGTCGTAGCTTGCGCGTGGGGGGTTAGCGGGGGGAGGGGGGTCGAATCCCGTAGGATATAAATGCCGCTCGGGGTGTTTTCCTTCCTTGGACCATGGCCGGTCACCTTCCACGGGTAGATTCAATCACGATCCCTTCGACTATACCGACGAAACTCGCGTCCCGAATACCAAGCGGATCTTCTCTCTCTCTCTCTTTTTCTTTCGCTCTCTCTCCCCGGCATTAGAGCGCCCCGTCTTTTTTGATCGTGACGAGAATCGCCGTTCCCGTCGCCGGGAATTCACCTTGCTCGTTCACTGCGCGTCTCGACGACGAACGAATTTCTTCGCTCGTTTTTGTTGGACCCAGCTAAACGTCCGAGAGATACTCGCGCACCCTGGAGAGCCTTCTCTCGTCGAGTACAATGGCTACGTAAAATTTTGATCGCGGTACGTAAATTCGGAGATATCGCGAGCGAAGAAAAAATTAATGTAAATTAAATCGAATTAATTTAATTGGATTTCAATTTCGAGCTTCCATTGTGGTTTCAACTTTCCGCTGATTATGTTAATAAATGAATTCGACGTCTTTCGCGATCCGAAGATAATATCTTATATCGATCCTTTTAAAGCGTTTACACAAACAATTATAGTATAATCTAAAAATTAATATCTAAATTTAAATATCTCGCGAGAGAGAATTTAAAAAAAAAAGCATGATATCTGATTATTGTAGCTTTTGCTACTTCTTACGCAAAGTGTTATATCCACGCGAGAGACAGTTAACATAAATTGTACTGAAAAATCTACGTATTATTAAAGTCCACGCGCACAGGAGAAGCCCGTCGTCTCGACAAGCGATGTTTCTACTTATCTAGGGGAACAAAACCACTCGTTTGCACGCACACGTGTTCGCACACAAAGGCATGAAACGCACGAGCAATGCCGATCGATTTCGCGCGCTTTCTCTCTCTCTCTCTCTCTCTCTCTCTCCGTTTATCTCCTCTTTTCTCGTCTTCGTTCCTTTCATATCGGTCCTGCGGCTTTTTCGCTACGACTTAACGGAGTCGTAGATCCAATATAAGACGTTTACCCCGCGAAGTTTGGGCCCGCGGTCGCTCAAGTTTCGATGGAGGTCTATCGTCTGAATACCAAGTACTTGACTCGCGCCTCAAGGGAATCGAAAGACAAGGGGATTCGGCAAGATCAGCGCGTCCCTAGGGACGCCCGTTAGAAAAGAAAGTGATCGTACGTGTCGGCATACAATTTCGACAGCGTCGGGAATTTTTATCGATAGCGAATTCTCTCGCGTGGTGGATACACACGTCGTTTTGGAACGATAATGTATTTACGAATCCATCGTATCTCGAATCGCGCACTCCGGATCTTCAGAAAATATGCGGCCAAGTTATCAGAATGTATTGAATTATTCAAGAAGTTTGTAGACAAAATCTTGTATGTACATTTAAAACTCCTTTATTAAATAAAAAAAAAAGTTTATGCGTTTTTAAAATCGTTTACATCTTTTATACGTAAATTTTATTCATAAGTGCATATATATATATATATATATATATATATTTTTTTTTTTTTTTTTAATAATTAAATACATATAGTATATAAGTATATTAATTCATTGAAATAGATATAATTATTATAACCTATTTTAATGAATATAATATATAATATTATATATAAGAATCTATTTTTAAAAATATCAATAAGGATTAATTATGAAATCTTAAAATAAAATGTTATTGGGGGAGAATCACTGTTTATTTTGTCATTAAAAATAACGAAGTAAAGAGTTATTTGACTCTAAATCCCGCAAAGGTAATCGAGAGGATTAAACGCAAAGGGGCATAAATAAATAGCTCGTTTTGACTTCATCCAAGGTTAAATTAAGATGGATTATCGAAATAATGGCAACGAGACCAGGACCTAAACGAGAGAAGCGGCAACGTGCACGGTAAGGAAGAGCCTGTGCGCAAACGAGTTAATACGTATTATTCCCAACTGTGACAGAACGCAAAATCTACGACGCGCGCGAACGAGACATTAGTTTGCCGTGCGGAGGATTACCGGTAGCTATAGCTCGTCCTTAATCCTGATTTAGGGATTCCTAAGCGAGCGCACCTCCTTTGCGTCCTCGGCAAGAAGACGGTAAATGTATCGGCGAGATAAGAAATTAACGAAATTATCGTCCAGACTGTACTATATATATCGTTTCATATTTTTATTCGATTTGCGAGATAATGAAAGAAATTCATAAACATGTGTTTATTACATATACACGATTAACTTTTACAAACTCTGTAATTATAGAAATATATATATACATTGATACGTAAATATAGGTATTTATAGATGCGCGTGTGTATAAGAGACTACGCATCGCGTCGATTTTCCTTAGATAGTCGAACACACGGATTCGCTTATCTGCAAACATATCTAGATTTCTAGTAGTGGTTACGTGAAATTTATAAATGCAGGA
>JBCAUJ010000130.1:707946-739650 GCA_038406275.1 Cataglyphis albicans
TATATTATATATAGAATTATATATATATATATATATATATATATTGTTATTAAAAATAACGAAGTAATAAACAGTGATTCTTCTCGAATAACATTTTATTTTAAGATTTCATAATTAATCGTTATCGATATTTTTAAAAATAGATTCTTATATATAATATTATATATTATATTCATTAAAATAGATTATAATAATTGTATATATTTTAATGAATTAATATACAGTGATACGTAAATGTACGTATTTATAGATGCGCGTGTGTACAAGAGACTACGCATCGCGTCGATTTTCCTTAGATAGTCGAATACACGGATTCGCTTATCTGCAAACATATCTGGATTTCTAGTGGTGGTTACATGAAATTTATAAATGCAGGATTTTTTAAACGGCCTACGTGAATATATGCGTACGAGTGTTTTCCGTATATCGTCGCATAAACATGGATCGGGGGGAGGGGCGAAGGGGGGTTTATATATCTATTTATATAGAGTGTTTCAGATCAGGTGAATGAAAAAATTCAATGAAACTTTAAAGTCTTATAGAATAGAAAATTAAATTTAAAAACAAAAGATTCCCTATAAGCATAGGTTCAAAAACGCATCGTTAAAATGTTATAAATAATTAGTTATGATCAAAATTTAATAAGAATGTTTTTATGTTTGCATTTGCACTATGAATGTAGTGTTTACACAAAAATCATCGAAATAGGTTTTTTAAATTTCTCCGTGTTTTTTTTTTGTTTTGAGCTGATTTTCTTTTGAACGCCTTATCAAAATTAAATAAAATTTATGTAATTTAATTTGTTATAATTACCCATTAGTTTTTTTTTTCGTTACTTTATTCAAATAAATGAAGGGTTTTGAAGTAATTTTTAAAAATCATCAAAAAAAAAAACGTGATTTCTCGACATTTATTAGCTATAACTTTTTAACAAAATGTTTCCGGGCCTATGTTTTTGAAAAACTTTTGTTTTAAATCCAATTTCCTATAAGATGCCAAAGTTTCATTGAGTTGGAACACCCTGTACATATCTACGTACAAGATAAACGTACTTTTTCAATGTAAACCGATTGATAATTAGCGGCAATCTACATGAACTACACGAATTTTCTCGGATTAGACTCCGACTGGCAAGCGTGATGTTCTACAGGAGCCAATTAAAGCGGATCGAGTGGCGCGTGTTACCTTTGACGAGGGCACAGTAATCGGAACCGACGGCGACGCCGGAGACGAGAAGCGCAAAGCGCGAGGAGAGTACGGGACCGACGTCATCTTACGGGATTTCGAGGCCGTGTTAGTATCAGGTGCTTTAGAACTCCCCATGATTTACGATCGTCGTCGCATGTGCGTGCCTTGCGATAATGCCATGCGAAATTCGCGTATATTGCGCTTAAGGTCGTTCGACATATAAACGCGTCAACGGACGAAAAAAAAATTGTCCGGCAGTAAACAAGATTAGCACATATTTGAAAAACATAATTTACTTGATTCGTCGATTATTTATAATATAAGGAAAATTTATATTTTATTAAATAAAAGATTTTTTTTTAAACAAATTCCCTGAAGCCCAATAAAATTTCATGATAATTACCCGATTTTTCCAACGACGAAAAAAATCCCTGAAAATTTTCTGTCTTTTTGTTTGTTCAGATAGTAGGCACTCTATGTTATTAAATCTTTTCTAAATTTTACTAATTTTTTTATTTTTAACTTTCCATTCTTTTACTTTCAAGAAACTTCTTTTAACGTTCGATCATTGACCAGATGAATATATATATTATTTTTTTATTTCTTTGAGTTCTATAAGACTTCCCTGATTTTTCCGAGTACAAAAGAATCCCTAAGAATTCCAAATTTTTCGTGTTTTTCCAGTTATTGTAATAAACACCCTGGAAAATTAATTTCGATATCGAATAATTGACTGTTTCTGCTGTAAATTATTCGGAATAAAGAAAAATAATCATGTATTATAGAGTTAAATTTCGAATTGTAGGCTTCAAATCCACTGTAAAGATAAAGATAGAAAATTGCCATTTCATCTAATGTCGATAGAAACAAAAACCAAAACAAAAACAAAAAAAAAAAAACTAAGACTCATCGCGCTCCTCGCACGAGTAACGCTATTGAACGGAAGATTTACCTCACGTTCGCAAATCCGATGCGGGAGTGTTGCACGTTCGTCATCCGCCATCGCAGCTGCTCGCCGATAGTGTAGTAAGGTCCTTGCGAGAAGCGACGCATCTTCTTCACGCGCAACTGCGTCTTCCTTCCAACACCACGAGCCGTCCGAACCAAGTTTAAGCGAGACGAGCGCGAACGACGCGAGGGTGACGCGCGCCATGATACAAGGGTTACAACCCTCGCGGTGGCATCCACCCGCCGATTGCGTCACGACATCACTTCCATGCTAAACTCATATTATTATCGTCTAGCTCTTTGCAGATCGTCGATGGTCCACGGCCATCGAGATCCAATTCCCCCGTTATGGCCACGTATTAGAGAGAATACGCTATGACGTATGAGAATTTGTAGGCGCGTGAATAGGAGATGCGTAGATTTATGGACATGTGCGGATTGCAGACGCATAAATTTGTCACCGCCGTCTACTATAGACCGCGTGAATTTATCGGATTCATGATTGCGCAAAAGGACAGATTCATAAACATATACTCAGATTTACGATGTAAACTACAATGATTGCGGACGTACATATGTACTCGTAGACTTCGTCTTCGAATTTATGGATAAGCGTGTATAAATTCGTGTTTCTTAAATCGACAAGATTTAGAATCTCGTGCAAATCATCTACAGACGATATACTGATGAGAGATGCACGTAAATAATATGCACTTTCGAGCGCGGCTGATTCGCTGGCGTTTCTGGCGTATGTATTTTTTTTTTCTTTTTTTTTTCTTTTGTTTTGTTTCCGAAACACGGTCGCGAGGCGAACGGGTAAGCGTCGAACGAAACACTAGCGTCGGCGATATCGGGGGTGCAGTCGTAAGGGCGCGCCCCTCGTTACGAGCCCCCCCCGTAAGCTAGCGCTCGCTCGCGCGCGCATATACATACGAATGCGTATATGTATGCACTCGTGCGTATGTATGTGTAGCGTGTCCGCGAAGGACTCCCCCGACCTGCCGTTGCCTGTGTTACGGCCGCAGCTCGTCCTCCCTTTGCCGCGGCTATGACTAATAAGAACTAGAAGACCGTGTCACACGACACGAGTGCATCGCACGTTAAACGATGCGAGGGTGGCGCATCGTTGCATACGATGTCTCGTAGGGATGATCCAAGATCCCAGAAGAGCATTTCCTTTCTTTACAAACTAGTTATAAATAATTAGATATCTTTTTAAAACTAGATTCTTCGGTTGACACGTACGTGATCGATTCTCTTTCTTTTTTACGATAATTTAATTCGATATAATTAAATTATGTAACCGATTTTCAATTGTGATAAATAAATTGGGAATAATAAATAAATAGAGTAATTATATTTTTGTTATCCTTAATTTTTCTGCCTGATTATTTATACCGGTCATGACATATCGCGCTCTGACAATGTGTGAATAGGGAAAAGTATCAATACTATTTTTTTTTTTTTTTTTTTTTTTTTTTTCTTTCGTATAGCCATCCCTGCATGCTATCATCAACGGTGCGATCGATTATTTAGGCGCCCAATGTCGCGACGGTCATTGAGACAAATTATAGATTAGTGAGTAATTTCCTATACTCTGACGCTTTTGATAAGAATTTATTTCCTTTCGTGTAATCACGTTATTTTTTTTTAAATTTTTCTTTACATCTTTACTACTTCCCATCTGCGGATTTATTAAAGATTTATTTTTTATATAATAATAGAAAAAAAATGTTAACGAATAGTTTATACAAGAAATTGATGCGATAATATGGTAAAATGAAACTGTCACAATATCGCACATCAGTTTCATAAAATATCAAATTTATATTCATGAAATTTATTTTAGTGTGCATTTTCTTCATCAATATAAAATTTTGAAATATTATTTAATAAAACATAAAATTCAATAGAGATAGAAATTTCGATAATTACTAAAACTTATATTTACTTAGATTCATTTATATAAAAATATAGAAATGTAAGGGCGTAATAAGATTTGAAAAACAAAACGTGTTTTTGCAGAATAATTCAATATTAACAAATATCAATTAATTCAATTCTACAAAACCTAAAAATATGAAAAATAAAATATTTATACACCATATTAGTATATTTTATCAATATAAAATTTTATTAAAACTCATATTTACTTAGATTCATTTGTATAAAAATATAGAAATGCAAGAACGTAATAAAGATTCAAAAAACGTATTTCCGCGGAATAATTTAATATTAACAAACACCGATTAATTCTACAAAACCCATCTTTGTTTAATTCTCATGTGCTAGAATACGCGGTATCGCAATCGGCGTTGCAGTAACCTCAGCAACCCTACCGACTTTCTTCACCCCCTTTATCCCTTCTATGACACATTAGATGGGCTCGTTTCGCCCTAGCATTATCTTCTCGCAGAAGCGTGCGAGCTGGGACACCGCGAGCATCGCGTTTTTATCGCTCGCCATATGCGAGAGAGTCACCCTATATATATTTTTTTTTTCTACCTCCTTCCCTCTTCCCGAAGCGGTTAGTACATCAAATTTTCTACTGGAGGAGAGCCCCATGTGTCGCGCCAACGTCGTTCGCCAACGTTTGGATATACGTAAAACGCGAATCGAAATTCGCGTCGCGTCCCACGACGACGCTCGGTAATGATCCTCTGGAGGAAAAAATGGAACCGGTGTTCGATTGCCGCCGAGATTGCCTCTCGTTCCGCGAGAATGACAAGGGAACGTCGAAGGTACGCGTGAGAATTTGCATGTTCAAAGAATACGTTTCTCGTCTCTCTCATATCACGAGCAAGATGTATCGAGTAAGAGTAGGTGAAAAAAAATTGCAATTTCTATAAGCCGTTCAATTTATCACAAGATGTAAAGTATTGCGTAATATAATAAGTGACATTCAATCATTAAACTTATTAAAGTTCAATTATTAAAATTATTTAACTTATTCAAGTATAATAGTTTTGGGGAAAAAAGTAGTCTTATGTTTAATATAATAAACACACTGTATATGGTAAAATAATTGCGTTTAAGTAATGATTATATTTATTCGCACAATTATATGTGCAAGCACAAAGAATTGTTACAAGCAATAATATTAGCTTATAAAAAAAGCAAACACGACTCGCTATGGATAATTACGCGTATATTAATTATCATCCATTCGAATTACTTTTCGTTCCTCGTCCATGAGTATTAAAGCTGGCTACAGGAACTTTGCATTTAGTGGCAATTACGCGCGTTATACCAGCACATACCTATGTACCTTCATGCTGTAATTCCGTAACCAAGTAATTTCGTGACGCAAGTACGAGCGTTGCCCTCTCCCCTTGTAGAGTTCCGCCGACAGAATTTTTTTTTTTTTTTTTTTTTTTTTTGTTTCCTTTTTCATACAAACATGAGAAGTGTCAGCGAAACGCCCGGACGCAATGAATCGCGCGAAAAACGGATGACGTGGGGACAATGCGATAAGCGTGAAAAAGCGTGATATAAAAGCGACGGCGGGAAAACGTCGAATTTGTAGATGGTGCTACAGGTGCATCTCGCCTCGTCGCATTTTTCGGTTAGCAGCTGCGACGGGAGAGGCGAACTAGACAGATCGATGGCCGTTTGTTCGAACGCGATTGTCGGAAAACCCGATGTAAAAGCGAAAGAGCATAAGGAGACAAAGTGCGATGAATGCATAGAGTGAATAATCGCATGTATAATTTTAATAAATCAACAATGTAAGCTGTAAACCAAATTTTAGGTTCTATCATAATTTTATAACAGCAAATTTCAATGCAGATAATATGAAAAGATTCAGATGTAAAGCAGAAACAAACACGAGACAATGTCAAATGAGAAATGTCATGGGAAATGTCATGGAAAAAGAGAGATGCAGCAACCGTAAAGAATCGATCGCGCATTAGAAGGTGATAAGGAATGAAAGGAAGGTAATAAGTAATAGCAACAGAGAGAGAGAGAGAGAGAGAGAGAGAGAGAGAGAGAGAGAGAGAGAGAGAGAGAGAGAGAGAGAGAGAGAGAGAGAGGAGGGGTAAAGAGAAATGTTGCGCTGGTTGCGGGAACAGGACAAGGATCGGACTTGCGGAAAATGAGGTAACGAGAAGAGGAAATTCGTCGGGGATAGGGTCCGAGGAGAAGAAGATTCAACGAAGGGTCGAACGAAAGGGCAGAGGGCTGGAAGAAAAATCACGTCAAATATTTGTTCCCGCGCAATACGAGCGGCGTCGTGTCGCCGAGAAAAATCGGCGAATCAAGAGAAACTCGTCCGGTGACAGCGGAGGAATTTTATTCGAGACGAACGCGACGAGGGAGAGACACTCTCGTCCAATCTTATGATTTCCATGTTTGTCGTACCCTCCATTCTTACGGCAACGTATGCGAATGATAGTATTTTGATTCCTGGACCTAGTAACGACCAAGATTCCAACACAAATTGTTGAAATGCTTACCAATTCAAACATCGCTAATTGGAAATTAAGACTAACCATTGGAGAACGCTATTGAGAATCAATTTTTTTATAATTTTTATTCAGAGTGTCTATTCGAATCTTCTAAAAAAAATTCCCTGATAATCTCCTGATTTTCTAGTTATTTTTGTTTAAAGTTTCAGATAAAGAAAATGTCTCAAGGATTTGTTTAGTGTAATTTCATAAAATAAGTTTTTTATTGCTGTTTTCTAATGCTTTTCACTCATATGAAAGAAAAACACTTAAATTTCAAATGCTAGATTTACGAATGTACTAGAAAATACTGAATAGCTTTTTTGTTAAGATAAAAATTTTTAATTTGTATAACATTTCCATTTTTTATTACTAAAAATTCAAATAAAGAAAAGGTACTATGTATTCAATATTTTATTAAGACGTTGAATATATGTATAAACAGAGAAATAGATATATATTTATACTTTAAACATAATTCACAATTTGACTTATCAGCAGATTACCTATTGTTTACAATGTGAGAGCAAACTTATCAAAGAGGAGAATTTTTTTTTTAAATTCCCAATAACATCCTATGAGAATTCCTTGATTTCTCCAGGTGCAAAAAAATTCCTTGAATATTCCAAGTTTTCCATATTTTTCCCGGGAGTAGACACTCTATTACTATAATGTCATTCATTCAAGAATGAGAGAGAAAACTATATATTAGAAATATCTCTAACAATTTCTTATCTAAAGAAAAACATACATGTTTTTCATAGCAATATTAGTCTTTGCGTATCATAAAATTCCTCACAATATTATTAATTAAATATAATTTTTTTTACCTTTATGACTTTCTAGATCACGATGATTCATGATGCGATAAGAGGCGCAAAATTGAAAAAAAAAAAAAAAAAAAAAAAAAAATGACTTTAAATAACCGTTAAATTACACGCCCGGATTCGTATTCACAAATTTGCAAATATTCTCAAAGTTATATGTTTCTCTAAATAAATGCATCGTGGAAATCGTAAAAAATCTGGCTAGAGATCTGTACAAGATCAGTTTTATATATATATATATATACAGTAAAAAAATGAAGAAAAATAAATTATTTTAAATTCTTTATTATTTTAAATATCACGTCGAATAATACGACTCTTTCTTAATTTATTGATGATAAAGATTGCTCCTGTAATTTAAAATAACTTATCCTATCAATATGTCCAATAAAAAAAATAATCATTATGCCTTTTCTTTCATTTATGTTGCCTAAAAATAAATATTTTATTGATAAAAATCTGCTGAAAATTTTGTTCCAAAAGCATAAAGAGAATACGTATTCTTTAAGGATGTATGTATCTCATATGTCAAAACATTGACATATGCATGACAAAGGCATGAAAATTTCGTAGACTATTCTACTATTCCTTTTAAGTATCTGCAAAACCTTAGCACAGTTCTCTTAACAATTTAGAAATTATTTAAGATCAAAGTTCGTATTGATTCTTATGGAAAATCACATATTGTAGCACTTATTGACAAATTTGACAAAGAAAAAACATTGCAACAGAATAAAAATTTTCAAATACATTCAGAAAATTCCAATAAATATTTGTACAAACCTTAATTTAGATGCACTTACTCATTTAAAAGTTATTTACTAAAAATTGTCAAGAAAAATATTATCTTTCTCTTTCTTTCTCTCTGCAAATTACTCGTTTTTTTTTGTTTCTTGCAGTTGATTCCAAGGGATATTTATGATTAAAAATTTTTGTAAATTAAAAAAAATATTAGTTACAACTATTTTCCTTTAACGAAAACATTGAAAACCATATTAATTTGTGATACTTTAATTCTTTTTATAATCCAGATTTATTTGATTTTTCAAACAGTATAAACATGTTTTTTTTTTTATTTTGACATTTTTTTTTTATTATTGCACAGTCAAAATATCCTTAAAGCTTTGTCCTGGCAGGAGACCGGAAGGTGGTCTCGTCGCGATCGTCACGTATCGCGGCAGTTTCTATTTTCAGACGACGTCTCGACGTTGGATATTTTTAAAATTTCCGTTGCGCGTACAAAAACACACGCGAAATGCGCTCGCTTTTAGGACGAATCTCCTTGTGCGGTAGATCCGCGCTAAAGACCGCGTCGTCTCAAGACGCAATATTTTCGCCATTTTTCACCATCGTGCCTCCCGAGATTTCCTTTCATCGTCGTGACTTATGGCGTAGCACGTCGGCCGGCATCGCGAAACGGACGACTTCTCTTATTCACGTTTTTACGATCGGAATTTTTATGGCGAGCGTTAATTGAACCGTAGCGTATCCCGTATCTGTTCGCTTCAAGGCGAAGCGAGCTCGTTATTACGCCTGCACTATTAATTCTCGATGCTGAGATCGAGGATTACGCGTGCGGCCAGTAGAGAGAAAGTATATATTATATCTCGGATGGGACTTGTTTTCGATCGTAGATTTAAAATCTTTAATTCATTCTAAAACAATCAATTTCTTTTTATCTTTAATAGATACCTTTAATTATTTAAAATCTCGTTAAATCCTTAGCAATGATCCTAATAAATTACTAATAAAAAAACTTTAAGATTGATCAAAGTTAATTCTTTTTTAACTAAATTAAAAATTATAATACTAACTTAATTAAGTTTAAAGTTAATGGCCCAAAAAGTAAAAAAAAAAAATTAATTTTCGTTGAAAGTTACTTAAACAAAAATTAACTCAAGTTAAGTTAAAAAATTATTAACTTATTAAAGTTAAAAGTTAATTTTCTATCCGACATCGAATCGACACATCCGATGACAAATAAAATATTCGTATTATGATCAACTATTTTCACATGACTTTAATATTGATGAATTATTTTACCTTTTACAAAAAAAAAAAAAAAAAATTAATAATTTAACGTTAACGCATTTAAAAATAATTAGTTTAAATTAAAAGTTAACATATTTAACTAAAATTAACTAAGTTAAAAGTTATTAACTTTTCAACTTTTTTTAACTGTTTTTAGTTCCTATCTAATATTTAATTACTACCTGGTATTTATTAATAGCATGTAATAAAATAAGTTAGAATTTAAATTAGTGTCGGTCGCGCTTTTATCGATTTTAGCTTGTAACAAATTTTCTATAGCTTAATTAACTATGCGAATCGCGATTATTCCGTCTATTTCTTGAATATCTCGTCGATATTTTTCAAATCAAAAAATATGAACAAGTAATCTTGCAATTTGCATATTAATTTTGTAACAGAATTTACAAACATACCGAATAAGTGTCTTGCATAAATTTAAATATTCATTAATTCATTAATCTCAAGTCTTTCCACTTTTACATATTTTATTTATAAATGAATTAATCCAAATATATGTATCTTATCATAAATACTATCATTTTCGCCATTCCATCTACCTATTGGTAGATAGTACGCTTTGTGCTTTCAGTTAAAAAAAAAAAAAAAAAAAAAAAAAAAATTATTAAAACGGCGACACAAAGTTCTACTCATCGTCAAGCGGTTCGCCGCGCGCATTACGATTCCGGGTGAAAATAAAACAGCGTTAAATCAGGCTTTATCTGAGACAACAAGGGCGCACCGGGGCGAACGCTGCAAGCGGCCATAAATTCGTGCTCGTTCCTCTGCGCGCGTAAATGAAATTCGCTTCGTGCGACAACTAGCGCGTATTCGCGAACCCTCCTCGATAAGTTCCCGCATGTGATAATCACCGTTTTCACCGAGATATCCTTTTGCACAGAGCGCGTACGCGTAAATTCTATCCCGACATTATCTTCATTCTTAGGTGCTAAACGCTAATGTTTTTATTGCATTCCAGAATCTGCTTATCTTTAACTAGTTTACTATAATCATTGCGTAAAATTTTGCCTTCAACTTTTTTTTTTTGAGATTATTGCTCGAAATTAAAACAAGATACATATACAAGTTTGCATTTTGTGTACCTTCTAAGAACAAATTTTTTAGATACAAAATACGTGTGCGTATGGTTTTATATATTTTTATATATTTTGTAATATCTATTTTTAATGTTTTATATTTTTATTATTTTATCTTTTAATATAGTATATATAATTCTTTTATTATAGATTATATATATTTATATTTTTTATGCTACGAATTTTTTATCTTTTTAATTAGCAGAAATCAGTAATAAATATGTGAAAGAGAAAAGCATCTCACCGAGGTAATTTGCTCAAGCAGTCTAAAGCAATGCATAAAACAATGTCCGATTATAAATTTGCGCAAAATCATAATTTCTTTTAGGAGCATGGCAAAGAAAGATTTCATTGCGCGTGAATGGATGAATGGGTTGTCAAAGCAGTCTCTCGATTTCGAGGTGCAGCACTCGTTCGTCAACGAGTCGCGTAACAAAATCTGCATCCGCGATATCAGCCGCTAGTACTAAAAGTGTTAAGACCTAAACCAAGCCTTCTTATGTACAGGCGTTAAATAATCCTTTATCTTTCGCGTGCGTGAGCAATGGCTGCCGGCACGCGTCATGCCGAGACATAAACCGTGAGTCAAAGTTCGAGAGCGTGCGGGAGGGAGCGTACGGTGCTTATTAAGGGGTGCGCTATATATAGTATCGCCATGAATTATAACTTTTCACAGAATCCTGCTCTGTCACTGTTAAATCTAAACAAATTTTATATTGTATAATACGTATACTTCGCGAACAAAGTATTTTCATATCTCTCTTCGTAATCCTAGAATTCGATATGTTATGATGATAAATGATAATATCTCAATGCAATTACAAGATGTCCACTCAAATTTTCTAAAAAAATTCCCTGAAATTTTCCCTGATCTTCCATGTATTTTTGTTTAAAATTCCAGGTAAGGAAAAGATTTTAAAGAATTTTTCGTGCAATTTTCAAAAATATCTTTTTTTATTGCACGCCTTTTCTAATGCTTTTCATTCAAAGGGAAAACACAAAGTCTCTCAAATGCTAGATTTACAAATGTATTGAAAAAAAAAAAAAAAAATGGAACAGTTTTCGTTAAGATAAAAATTTTTAACTTTCATAACATTTTCGTTTTTTGTCACTAAAAATTAAAATAAAGAATATAAACTGCATATTCAATAAATTTTTGTTAAAACATTCAATATATGAACAAAGCTATTGATATGTATGTATAATATATTTATAATTCATAATTTGGCTTATTGACGAATTGTCTGTTGCTTACAATAGAATTGCAAGAGCAAAATTATCAAAGAGAGAATTGTTTTTTAAATTCCCTGAATCCCCATAAAATTCCTTAATAGAGAATTTCAAATTTTCCATGTTTTCCTAAAGAGAGGCACTCTGAATTATAAAAGGTTTCATAATTAGCTTTCATTTTAAAAAGAAAAACTTGGAATAAAGAGAAGAAAAAATAATTTGCAAATAGAAAAAGAAGAAAATTCAAAATCTTTATTTCCTTTTTTAATGTATGTTTTTTTGCAAGATTAAAAAACAAAATTATGACAAATATGGCATGAAATAATAAATCTGGATAAATTTGTCGAGCTAGTTCATATCTTTCAGTTCCAAGAAATATATATTCAGACGAAAACTGAAATGGAAACTCTCCACGCATTTCTTGGATAAGATTATTTTCACAGTTTTAGTTTGCGTCAATAATCTGTAGACGTGACGATCGATATGTGCGTATTCAACAGAAATCTATATTGAGCATGCTAATTTTAATCGAAACCTAGAACCCTAAGGTACAGCTATATTCAGAAACGCGACTTAAATCGACAAATATCTTTTATGAAGACTTGTCATTTTCCATTTATCATAATTCTATTTTTTTCTTTTTCTTTTTTTTTTTTTTTAATAACGCAAAATAAATAGGGAGTAAAACGAGCTAATAAAATAGAATACACCTCAAGAAAATTTATAGTAAAAAAAAAAAAAATTAAAAAATATTAATTTATAGTAAAAAAAAAATAACCTCAAGAAAATTTAAAGTAAAAAAAAAAAAAAATAAGATTTCTAATTTCCTTTCATATTTTTCTTTCTATATTGTTATTCCAAGTTTACTTCCGTAGTTTCATCAGGCCTTTAAAGCGTCTCTAAGCATCGGAGATATCCTAATAAAGCCGAAAGGTGATACGGGGCGACGCGGCGGCATTGCATATCCCGCTTGGCGAAGTACGAGTATATTTGCCGTTGAGGGAATTAGCGGCTCGACAGCAGACGAAGGGCTGCAGCTAATGGGGTCTGACATTGACGAATCTTCAGGTTACGAAGTCGTCAACCGCGACTGGCCTCTCGTGCCTCTCGTTGTCAGGAAAGTTCACATCGGTCGGTTTCGCGCTTGTCGGACTTTATCGAGATAATCCAAATCGCTAATTTTCAATGAACGAGATAATTCTAAAGTTAAGTTTTTCATTACCCTATTCCATGATAATTTCCCTTTTTTCCTCTCGTCTCTCTTTATCTCGATATAATATATATTAGTTAAACAAAATTATCACTACATTAATAGAAGAATGATTTTGTACGCTTGCTGAAATATTTACTAATTCCTATGACTTAAAATAGCAAAATATGTGGAGGATCAAGAATGCAAATAAAGATCAAAGGATCACAGATTCATAAAATTTTTGCGAGTTTATGATTTTTGTCAAATTATTCAGAAATAATTTATTCCAACGCTTAACTCTTACTCTATGTCATTGTATCACAAATATATTTATAATTAATCTAAATCGCAATGGAACATCAAATTGTCGCGATGTTGTCGATTTAAACACTTATCTCATCAATTGATCCTATGTGAAAAAAAGATCAAGTAACGCCGAGATTTTTTTATCACCGGCTCAATGACATTCTCTCTCTCATTTTTAGCCACGGATCTTCAATCTGGCTTAACAGCTTTCACTGATAGCTGTAGATTCACGAAGAATCAAAGACGAACCGCTCGCGTCCATGAAAGACAAATTCCAGTTCAGCTCCCGAAAAGAGGGATCCGTATCAGTGACCTCATCTGGAGGAGCCTCATCCAGACTCGCCACGAGCATACGATCCACACAGATCTCTTCGAATCTTTTCCCCAGACCACGGATGCCTTTATCTCTCTCTCTGCCGCTTACCCGAAAAGGATTACTTTCCCATTAGGATCTTGTCTTTCAGGACAAATAGTCGAAACTCGAGACCGTTGTTACCAGTGGAACGGCAATTTTTCCTTCGAAAGAGTCCTTATCAGTGGTTCGGCAGAGTATGCCTCTACGACTCTTAATCTGGATTTTCTTGCTACTCGGCATGCATCGAACATTTCTTCTCTATCCGCTCGATCGTTAGCTTTATCTACCATTTCAAATCGGTATTCGTTTAAACATAGTTTTTTTTTTTGCTTATCAGAGAATTTTAATTATCGTAGAAAGCATCGTAAAAATTATCGTACAAGATAAATGTCATGATATATATTAGAGTATGATAAAAAGTTCTACCAATAAGTAAAAAATTGTGCAAATTAAAAACTTGGTTTCTTCATAATTTTATTTCTTTTTTTTTATAATATCAGTAATCGTAATTACAAATCGGAATGATATCAGTTTCCAAAACTCTAAAATAGTTTTCCAACAAGATGCAGATGTTTGTCGTTTTTAAAACAAAATTTATTCTCTTTTATGTTTCGGATTATAAAGCAGAAATAAGATCGTGAGCAAATATTTATTGAAAAATTCAAAATTTCATAAAAAATGAACCGTTTCAACAATTCTCATCAAATTCAATACCATCCTTTAATATTCTATTCATATAAAAAAATTTACACAAATATCTCAAAAATTGCGGGAGTCAGAATGACAACAGCTTTTTTGAAGAATTTAAAATTTTATAAAAAATAAACCCCTTTACCGATCCTAGCCAAGTGCAATACCGACCAACCTTAAATACTTTATTCATATAAAAACATACATAATTAAAGTCGTGGACTATAGCTTTCCGACGGGTGAGACTAATCTGCGAGCAAATTTTTTTCATCGTTTTATTCAAGTTCTCGTCGTACGCGAAACAGGCATGCGTTACTTTTAATCTTATCGCGGCGAAATAAATGCGAATTTTAATTAGAATTCGTAACGGGTGATGCGCTCAAAAGGGCGTAGCGTGCTCCTTGAAGCAGATACACCCTGGTTACATGTAAAGAGAGTAAGCGAAAAGCACCAGTTGCTAATTGGTGCTTCTCGAAATACTGCCGCGCTTCGGTGGATTTTCTCTCCAAGTCACTTGGTTTTCCTTCTTCTTGAACAAGCGAGCATCTTCACCACATCGCCCGCGGTGGAAATCGCAAATACCGTAACCCTTTCAGTACCTGCACGGCGTACACGTTGCAGATTGTCTTTGAATAATTCATACGCTTGAATGATGTGCCATCGTGAAAGGCAATTATCGAGTTAAGTGATAAAACTATTTTTTTTTGTAAACATAAGAAGTTGAAGAAATAAAAATATTGTAATAATTAAAAAAATTCTTTACCACAGCATATATAATTTTAATTGAAAATCAACTAAATTAAGGATCTCGATTCTTCACTGACATCGTATTGAATTATAAGCGAGAGATCATGTAATTTTTTTTTTTTGTTTCAATAAAATAAATAAATTTTTTCCGCTTTTATTACTCACATTTGCTAACATAGATAAAAAAATATATTAATTATGATTCTCTTTTCGATTTGTGGATTAATAAATGACTGACAAATTTTATCAATTATCATAAAGTCTATTTTTGTTAAACGTATAAAACACGTTATCTTTTGGTATATTTTAGAGAGGAGAGAGAGAGAGAGATTTATATTTTGTCAATATTTTATAATATTACTAATCTATTCCTTATTTTCGAATGCGAAAAAAAAAAGAAAAAAAAAGAATGGTGGCAACTAAAAAACTTATTTATATCAATATATTTCATCAAAAAAAATTTATAATTTGCTGCCTTTGACATCATAATTCGATATAATTGCAATGAAAATGCAATAGTCTCAAGTACATAACTTGTTACTTAGATTATAACAGCATTGAATATTAATTGACAGATTTTGATATTAAATTATGATTAATACTAAAGTACCTTTTATTCCATGCAGTTCTGCCAAAACATCAACATCCGTCGTCCACTCCCACTTGACGCAAACTTCATATCCGCGGAATAAAGTGTCGGTGGCACTATTTCTCCTTCTTTAAAAATTCGTAAATCGACCGCGATTGATCGGACGGAATCGTGCGAAAGTAAATCACTACAAACACATTCGCGGAACTATCAAAAGACGAAAAGATTATAAATTTATTTGCGGTAGATCACGAGCCGCGAAAATGCGTCGAGTTACGCGAAAGGAGTGAAGTGAACCGCGCACCGGCGAGAGCGACGCGACGATACGTGGCACGCGACTACGACTAAGTGCGAAGCATTCCGACGGTGTGGATCCGCGCACGAAATCTCGAGCTCGGGCGCGTTCGGCGCCACTCGTGCGTGTTCGGCTGCGAAGCACGTGGCCGCGCGCGACCACGCTGCCTGCGTACCGTCGTTTCAATGTCCTTCAGTCACCGCGTCACATTTTCCCCACCTCTGTTTTTGTACACGACCACCCGTGTACGAAAACATCGTCGACTCAGCACCAAGTAAATATTGAGAAAATAATAGGAAAAATACAAATGTATATGCTAGATGTCCCGAAATTAAATGTCAAAACTTTGGAAGCGTGGGAAAGTGGATAAACTGAGAAAAAAAAGTTCTTTAAAGATTTGTCATTTTCATTTCATTTTAAAGAAAACCGCAGAAAAAGAAACAAGAAAATTTTCATCAAAAAAACTTAAAACAACATTAAAACTCGGTTTATCGAACAGAATCATAAGATAAAAATTATATGTATTTAATATTTACAATTAAATAAGTAATAAATAAGTAAAAAAAAATAAAAAGTTTTTTTCGATTTAGTTCACTTATTTATTTATTTATTTGTTCATATTGTCATTTCCTTGATGCATGAATGTTTCCAATGACAGCAGGAATGTAAAACATAAACTAAAATAAACACTAAAATTCACATATATTAATGAAATTCTAATAAATATTTGTGCCAAACTTGATTTAGGTCCACTAATTCGTTTAAAAGTTATTTACTAAAAATTGTAGAAAAATATTATCTCTTTTTCTCTTTCTGCAAATTACTTGTTTTTCATTGTTTTTTTTTTATTTCAGAGGATATTCACGATTAAAAGTTTTTGCCATAAATTAGGAAAAATATTAATTATAACTATTTTCTTTTACAAAGACGTCAAAATCCATATTATTTTGTGATACTTTAATTTTTTCCATAACCCGGATCTATTTTTTTAATTTTTCAAACAGTATAAACATAAGAAACATGTTTTCTTTTTAATTTTGACAATTTTTTGCTACTATTGTACATCCAGAACATCCTTAAGTTTTCAAAATTTTTGTTTTGCAATTTTTTTTCCAAACAAAGCAAAAACAAGCAAATTTGTAATGGATTTTTTTTCCTTAATTTATCAATATCCCACTTCCGAAGTTTTGACATTTAATTTCGAAATACCCTATATTGTGTAATCTGATCTCAGAATATATTTGTCCTTCCCTTCAAAAAAATATTTTACAAGATTGCAACGCAGCTAATAAATAAACTAACTACTCATCTGCAAGATTACATTATAAAAATGAATAATTCCGAAATACTAAAATTGCGGGAGAAGGAAAAATATAAAATTCTATTAATCCGCCTATTTTACAAAATATATAACAAATTTTAATTTTATTACAGATGTAATATATTTAAGATATATATATACCGATAGATTATAACGCTTTTTATTTATCCTTATTTAAACGGCTATATGTTCGAGATGGCACTCCATGAAAACTCAGCACACAAAGGCATGTTTATTTTATAAACTACTTGGACCGTCATACAACAGATCCTATTACAGAAGCACTCCGAACATTCGAAATGTATAACATCGGACTCGTGGTACGACAGACGGTATACTTTTTCAGATTAGTCTGACGCATACATCAATGTCAACAGAAACGGAAGTGTCACACGGTAACGACGTAATCCTGAGACGAATCGTCGCGCATCCGTTATTTCCGAATATCCGAGTAGGTTCTCGAAGAATGACAAATCGCGCAAAAATGCCAACTCATATCGATTTCATCACGCGATGGAGTTCGTCGTAAGATAAAAACTGAGTAAAAGTACGTGGACATAATCCATGAAGTAAAACATTCTTTGTTCGTTAATTTCTGCAAAAATTGTAATACGTAATTTCGTATCTTTTTTAATGCACAGATTATCCAATCCTCTCCCCCCCCCCTCCCCCCTTCATTAAACTCGCATGCATTGGTAGCAAATGAAGCGAATTGAGTTGTTCCTCGATTATTCAAGGCAGACGTTACCGAATAACGGCTATTGAACATTATACGAAGGATAAGAGGGCGTATTTGGCTTATGGATATCAGCATAGACGTTTGCGGCCTCTCCCCCTTCCCCCCTCCCCTAGAAGCTCGCCGCATTAGTATTCGACGCGGATACACGCTCGCCTGATGAGCTTCACCCTGTCGTATCATCCCTTGTTCCAGCAACGAATGACAAAGACTCCCGCGTTCTTCTTAAGACACGGGGCAGCTTCAAATAAGAAAAGTTGTAAAATATTTTTTTGCCCAATCGATTACCATTTCTTTAAAAAAATATGTGGAAAATAAAATGGAAAGGATGATATTTCTCGACACACTATTATTTCGCTATTCATTACGAATCTAATAATATGTAAATTAAAATATAATAGAAAAATCGAGTTGACCTTAATATGATTAAGAATCATATCTATATCGAAAATGTGCCAACTTATTTTCAGACAAAATCGTGTTTCACTATTTCCGTTATGAATGTCCTCGTTACTCGTCACACTACCGTTTTATGAATATTTAAAAAAATATTTTAAATATTTTAACGCTATTTTAAATTAACGAGATTGATAGATAAATTAAAATAAAAATTAAATTACTCGCGCGCTATAAGCATTGTTCCTTTATCATGGCACAATGCAATTTCGCTAAGTAAAGATTCTGAATAAATAGTGTCTCTGCGTAACAAGTTAAGGTTCGGCCGGACACGCGGAGTCGATAAAAGCATCGATAAAAAAA
Source organism: Cataglyphis albicans (assembly GCA_038406275.1). NCBI lineage: Eukaryota > Metazoa > Arthropoda > Insecta > Hymenoptera > Formicidae > Cataglyphis > Cataglyphis albicans. The sequence goes on from JBCAUJ010000130.1 coordinate 726,703, forward strand.
AAACCAGTCGATCCATTGGCGGATGAGAATAGGATATTAGAGCTTAGGGGGCAAGATGGGGGAAGGAGGACCGATGCGTGCAAGATGATACGGGATGCGACAGATCGGCAGGTTTTGCATAAATTTCCGCGCGGTCCATCCGCGCAAATCTAGAGTTTATCTGGCAGAGAGAGTTTCTCCCCGATGAGCGATTCCCATGTAAACGACATCCGGTATACTGCCCTTTGGCGACCGGTCGTAAAAGCCGAGGGAGGCACCTGCTGCGAGTCCTCCTTTCCTCCCCCCCCCTTCCCCCCCTCTCGCTGCTCTGTCGGATCCGTCGCTTCTTCTCTTTCAATCGCACGCGATTTCGCCGTATGTGGCTGCGCGCGTTCTCCCTTTTCCTTTCCCCTAGGAAAGTCCACCCGTGCTCGCGCGACGATTTCGCAGGCGGGATCCGGCGGATGCGGACGTGGGTACGACCGCAAATTCTATTTGCTCTGATGGAAAGCGCGGAGAAGAGCGTACGCTCTCTCTGTACGAGGGACGGGGGAAGCCGTCCCACCGACAACTGCGTCCCCTGCGAGCACAGCAACCCGTGTGTATCGCCGAGTGGGACCCGTTGCTGTTTACGCGGGGACAACCGTCTTTCGTCGATATACCGTCGTGCAGAATGCTTGCCCTTCAGTCGTCTCGCGAATTGGTCGATTAAATCTATATAATATACTATTTATTTAATGTAGTAAATTTTTAAATCTTTTTCTTTTCTCTCTCTCTCTCTCTCTCTCTCGTGCAAATCTTTCGATCCTTTTTGAGAGAATTATTTAAACATTTTACAAATTAGTTTGTATAAAGTTTTATCTCCAAAGAGAATTTTGATATTCAATTACCAAAATATTGATACATTGATACGCTGTCCAAATTCACTAAAAAAAAAACTTTAAATGATTTAAGCTAAATTTTCTGCATTCTATTTAATGATAAAATACTGTACTACGCAAAAAAAAATAAAGGTCAACTTTCTTTCCTCTATGGAAAAGGCAATTTTCAAATGACTGCAACATTGTCGCATATAATCAGATTGAGATCAATAAAAAAGCGATCAATGAAAAAGCGACGTCAATTAAAAAATTTTTTCAAAACTTTGTCAAAGTGTAAAAAAAAAAAGAAAAAAAGAAAAAAAAATTGTGGCAGAATTTCGTTAATTGGATTTTAAAGAGCAGAGCATTTTATCTTTAATTTGCTTTTTTAATAAACATCCTACGATTTTTTTTTCGCTGAATAATTCATTACTGAAGTGAAATCGATCTATTGATTTTGAATGTTTACTACTAGTGAAAAAATTCTATCACAATAATTATTAAAGAAGAATGAATATAAAAAGAAAAATTAGAAAGAAAAATTGGCATTTTAAAATGCACTAATTGCTTCGGCCTTTTACATGAATAATTGCGATACTTTTTCCTTATAAATATAACATACTTATATAAAACAATAAATCTATAACATTGTTAATATATGTATAAAAAAAAAATACATTTCAAAATATTTTGCAACAAATGTTGAAGTCAATTTTTTTTTATCGGACAAGATACATGTGTGCACTCGGGATATGTCCTCGTATAAAATTTCCAAGAGATTGTATTACATATGTAAACAGATTTATATAAATTTATCGGCGTATCGTCCTCCCTTGAGAGACACCATCAACGAGGGACAGTGCGCATGCGCGCATTTTAATGGATCTTACGATATTCCCGCCTCTCGCCGTAAATCCCCGCAGAGAGCGTTCCCCTACGATTCTCCGATTCCGTGCGAGATATTCGGGAAATAACGGGAAATAATATATGTATATTGGTCCTTGACGATAAACAGTGTACGCGGCCAATGATAAAAATAGGACCGCCGCGCCGCCTTGCCTGAGAAAATAAAAATTGAGTTGCGGTTCGTAACGAGCGGCGAATGCACCTTTCCTTCGTCCCTTCCCCCCTGCCCCTTCAAACTTATTAATTGCCGCTTAAGCCGTCATAATCGCACGGTCGTCATTAACGAGCCAGGCAATTAACGATGACAAAGACTTTTCATTCCCCAGTGTAATGGTCTTCTCTTGAGGCTTGACAAAAGACACGAATTAGAAAGGATTCATTCGTTGTGCCGGAACACGGTTTAACGTCGGATTCCGTGAGATTAATTATAATTGCATCAACATAAATATACACAGTCAAGATGATAAAATCTAAACGTTCTTAACTATTCCATTGCGTTTGCGAATGAGTGGATTTATGTGATGCTTTCATTGTCGTTTAATAAAATAATGTTGATCAAAAGGTGTTTTAAGTCTGGTATCTAACATTTTATAATTTAATTCAGATTCGATATCCACCTCAATTTTTTACACCTGAGAGAATACTAAATTTTCACGACGAACGTAGCATAAATATAAAATAAAATAAAAAAAATTTTATCATCGATAGTAAAATTAATCGCGAACAAGATTCGTTTTTCAAAATAATAATAATAATAATAATAATAATAATAATAATCATAACCATAATAAGTGCATATTGATTCCTATTAATAATCCAATTTCAATTGGATGACAGCAACATCCTCTCGCAGCGGGAAAGCAATTTCGCTCGATAAAGTTAAAAGCTTTAGAGAGAGGGAAAGAGAAGACGAAAGAGGCAAGTCCACTGCGCTAACACGGTGAGAGCGCATTTCTATTAGCGGCACGCTGTGAAGGAAAGGAAGGAAGGAGGGAAGGGGTTAAGGACAAGGGTGCGAATACGCACGATTCATCAGTAGGATTTGTCTGTGTGTATTGAAGATTACGTGCACCCCGCGGCCTCAAAGACGTGCGCGTCCTCGTTAAGGAGGAAGCGAGGCGCGCGCGTCATTTCGCGCGTCCGTCGTCAAGAAGGAGTCCCATAATCATACGCGAATCCTTAACGACACGTAGTTTTTTTTTTAACCCTTCAAATCGAATCGCCTTTCTCAGCACGCCACTAAGGATCTTGCGTCGTCACTTCACGAAATAATCCAAGAATCGCGATCCAGGCCTGGTAAGAGCGTGACGGACGAGAAAACGAGGCGGCTTCCGGTCTTCAATCCCGGCGTTTCCGTCAACACTTTTTCCCCGGAGCTTGTTATTTTATATCCATCGCAAGTCGCTCGTTATTCTGGCCGCTATGTGTTCAAAAAGTTTTTAGACTGATTTAAAAAAAAAAAAAAAAAAAAAAGAACTAATGGCATTATCTCTCGATTAATACTGGAACTAGATAGTACCAATCTTTCTGAGTCACCCGTAACTTTTTCGTTGCGTTAAATGCACTAGTTTTTAATGCACATTGAAAGATTATTTATCCTGTTTGCGTCGTCATGATTTCAAGAATGGAGCAAAGAGCCGCGATTAAATTTTGTTTTAAAAGTGGAAAAATTATTCTGTCGAGATATGGATAAAAAAATTTGATCATTATTACCCACTCGCCGTATTCATCAGATTGGCACTTGCTAATTTTTTTTTATTTTTTTTTTTTGTTACGAAGATAAGATTGGTGATGAAAGGGACTCGCTATGAAGAAGAATGTGAAGGGGATTCAACGGAGCATTTAGATGCGATTTTCCAAAAAGAGTTTTCCAAGAGCTTCCAACTGCTCTACAAACATTCTACAGACTATATGGTGAGAAGGGAGGATGTATGAAAAGTGAACGATAAAATTTTGTTTATCTACAGAATTCGATGTTTCCATCAGCCTGGGAACTTTTGGCACGCACCGGGTATTTATCCCCTCTACTTGGCGTAAAAATCCTCGCTAAAGAGAGATATTTGACTATTATTTAATTTAAGAAACCGCAAATTTTGGAAAAATTCCAGCTTGACATTCGATTTTCGTATATCATAGGATTTTTCGCGGCGCCGTTACGTGGATGCTATATGAAAATCGAATGTCAGGGTAGAATTTGAACAAACGCGGGCAATTTCCCTCTCAACCGTTTCTTTTACGCGTCGAAATCGATTTTGCCCGAAAGCAAATTTACCGCGGTTTGTGTAGTCCGGCGTTACTCTCCAAGCGGATTCGGGAGAGATGTCTCTCGTTTGTGGGGGACCGCATGTGTTCCCCCCCTCTTTCCCTTTCCCCTCCCTCGCCGCACATTTGACATCGCGCAGCGCGGAATTTCTCAGTCCGGAGAGACCGGAATCATTAATCGCTAAGCTCGCTGCTAGCGTCCGCTTATTTACGCGCCATTTTATCGTACAATCGTAAATGGAATTTTTCGATAAAAATGCAAACGCCGGCAATTATACAAGTTGTTCGATATTGGCGGACTCGCAAAAGGTCGCGCATCTCCCGATTCCCAAGGGCCTTCTCGAAAACGGCATCGTCGCGTTGTCTCGTAAATTCATGCTCGAAACTGCGGTAGGTTTATTCCGAATACCATAACTCTGTTTTTTTTTTCGCCGTTGCATTACGAAAAAAAAAAAAAAAAAAGAAACATCCAATATTTTGATTTGTCATCGTATGCAAATAAACACAAACCGGCGATAATTTTATATTCGGATTTATATACGGATCGGATCTCAAATTATCATAATAAATGAAAATATATGGATTTTTTAAATATCGCAAAAAATACGCAAATTATACGATTAATTTATAGTTGTATGTGTGTAATTTGATGAAGAGCAGTATATTTTTCGAGATATATCTTTGTCATAATTACATCTTAAATGAATATTTTATTAATATAATATTTTCATCTCTTTAAATAAATAAGATTTAATTTGCTCCTGTATTTTCAGTTTTTTATAGTAATTCATCTATTATGAAAAATATTGCTTACATGAAGATGTAATCTTATGTTTCTTTGTTTGAATCTGTCAAAGGTTGAATTAAAATTATTATAATAGAGAGAAATAGAGAGAAATCGCATATTATTTATCTCCTAGCGACGTAATGGAAAGACTGAGTAACTTGCTGCTTGACTTGCCTCCCTATTGACTTCCCATATTCGCGACATAAGGTTTTTCGGCCTTGACGCGAACCAGGGCCATGGAAAGCGAGAGCGAGGGAATAAAGAAAACAAGCGACTTTCGCCCCCTTGGTGTGACACATCAGTATTCTAGAATCGCGCCGACCGTTCGTCTCGCGAGACAAGAATTCAAACCATTTCGATCGAATTTTCCGCTGCTTCACGGAGCGAGAATTTACGATGACTCGCCCTTCTTCCCGAAAACCTGTACGAGAGAGCGCTTCCGCTCCCCCTCATCCCTCGCTTAATTGCCATCGAAACAATAAGGAGTCGTGAAAACTTTTCTGGCCGATGTTCAATTTGGCGTTGGGGACGCAATCGCGGTTTCGCCGAATCGCGGGGAAACTTTGAGCATCAAATCTAATTGTGTAATAAATCTCAAGTGCTATTAACTATTCGGGCGCATATGCATGTCAATGTGTTAAGTAATCAAGCATTATTCAACAGGGTTAATCGCGTCGCATAATTCGAATGTGTCAGTCATATGTCAAAACATTAATAAAAGCATGAAAATTTCTAGGACTGTTCTACTATTTCTTCTGAATATCTGTGCAAAACCTAAGCACAATTCTCTTAATGATTTGAAAATTATTTAAACTTAAAGTTACTTAATTCGTAAAACTTAATTCTTCGAAATATATTGCAGCAGTTATTAACAAATTTGATAAGAAAAAAACAAATTAAAATGTTGCCAACAAAATAAAAATGTTCACATATATTAAGAAAACTCTAATAATTATTTGTTGCAAAACTAAATTTAGATCCATTTATTCTTTTAAAAGTTATTTACTAAAATTATAGAAGAATATTATCTGTCTTTCTCTCTCTTTCTGAAAATTACTCTTTTTTTTTTCGTTTCTCGCAGTTAAATTTCAGGTATTCGTGATCAAAAGATTTTATCATAAATTAGAAAAAATATTAATTACAATTATTTTCTTTTACAAAAACGTTAAAAACCAAACTTTAACTTTTTTCATAATCTGGATTTACTTATTCGATTTTTCAGACAATATAAACATAAGAAACGTTTTTTTTTTAACAGTATTTTGCTAGATATTACACCCAAAACATCCTTAAAATATTATTGGCATCTGAGAAAAAAAAATTCATAAATTTATAATTACATTATACACGCAAAAATAATATAACAATGCGAGAAAAAAATTGACGAATAATTACGCATGTTGTATGATATTGAATGAAATTTACAATCTTGAAATGTCATCACGTTGAATACAACTCGAGAGGCTTGATTCGAGAAGGTTTGATTTACTGTCACTCGGAAAACGTTAAAACGCGCTTTTAACTCGACACGTCATTCCGTTGCTTGATTATCCGGCCGGTTGTTTAACGTCGTGGACGTTAAATGTCGATGATAAATCCGTTCGTTCATTCGCGCATTTGCTTATCTATCCATCAGCGTTGACTGCCTTTTTTCCCCGCGTCCAAAGCTTCCTCCCCCTGGCATATTATTTTTAATTGAATTCCCGCGATGAAATTTCATCCCCGACATTGCTCTCTCTCTCTCTCTCTCTCTCTCTCTCTCTCTCTCTCTCTCTCTCTCTCTCTCTCTCTCTCTCTCTTTCTCGTTGTATTAAGTCGAGAGACCATTTCGCAGCCGTCCTTTCTCTTCGGCAACTCAATTCATCCTTTCCTCCCTGTGTCTCTTCTCTTATGCCAGTCAGCTGTTTCTCGGACAATCGTTGCTTCGTGCAATGCTTTTTCAATAAAACGTCGAAATGCGTGCAAAGTCACGACGAGAAGGTTGCAATACGCGTCGTTTGCGAAATGGATCGAGCAGCCCTCACTTTATTTAGAAGGCGTCTCTGTTTCATGCATGGAATGCAGCCTAGTGCAAAGAAGAATATAACACTACACCGATTTTTCATTCGTCCTTTAACGCCGCCACGTGCGACGCACCTGGTGACTAGATATAGTGACACGAAATATTGCGTACCTTGTTTTTGCGCAGATTTATGTGCCCCCCGGTTGTTTGTGTACTTTCGGAATATTAATTATGCGTAAAGGAAACATGCATGATTTCTTAAATTACACTGAGTTGCATTAAAAATCAGATATTTTTTAAAAAATTATTAATTTTCAGATTGGTATTCGAAACACTTAACATATTCTGCATTATATAAATGCAGAATATATGCATGTATTATTGTACTATTAATCATTTGGCGATCGGGGGATACGATTGAGAATCCAGATCGTGCGTTTCTCTCTTCCTCACCTTTTACGTACGATGACGTAATATGCCCATACCGCGATCTAAGCAAGGGAAGGATGAAGGGGCGTATCTTGAAATTAATTTAATTAGCGGTCGGTTTAGCCCCAAAACTTGAGTCAAACGCCCGTTAATCGCACCTGTCGTTGTTACCGTCGTCGACGTCGCCCGTCGACGTCACAGCCGTAACAATTTCTTATTAGCGACATTGCTTGATTAGCCTAACCGAGTGTGCGCTAATTCTGATTTCCAATGGTGCAACAGTATTCAAGATGACGCACTTTAAGATAGTCATATAAATGTGTTAATACATCAGGGTATTTATTCAAATTTTATGAAAAAATTCCTGAAAAATTCCCCGATCTTCCAGGTATTTTTGTACAAAATTTCAGGTAAAAAGAATATTTACAAAAATTTTTAATGCAGTTTCCTAAAATAAGATTTTTTATTACACACCTTTTCTATTCAATGCTTTTCATTCGTATAAAGGAAAAACACAAAGTCACTTAAGTATCAAGTATTAGATTTGCAAATATACTGAAAAAAGAAAAAACTGAATAGTTTTCATTAAGATAAAAATTTATTAACTCGCATAACATTTTCATCACTCAAAATTAAAATAAAGAATATAAACTGCATATTCAGAATTTTGAAAATATTAAATATATAAATAGATAGATATATTTTTATAATATATTTAAAATACATAATTGACAACTTGGCTTATTAGCGGATTGTCTACTGCTTACAATAGAATTGCAAGAGTAAAATTATCAAAGAAATTTTTTTTTTTTTTTTTTTAATTTCCCGACTTCCAATAAAATTCCATAAAAAAATTCCTGATTTCTCTAAGTACAAAGATCTTGCCTGAGAATTCCAAAAATTTGAATTTTCCATGTTTTTCCAGGGAATAGACACTCTATATTATACGTATTATTTTTTAAATAGTGTCTCAATTATACTTTAATGAGATACACAGATTACATTCCAAAGTATATACGTTAAAAGATTTTTTTCTCTGTGCTAGTTTTTATATCGTGCATTCGAAACTATAAAACTTTCAAGAAAAATGAGCTTTTATCATCGATGAAAATATATTACAGCAAGATTTGTGAGGACAAAATAATTTTTGCTCATTTCACAAAACCTACAAAATTTCGTCGAAAAGATCAATTCCGTGCGATTCTGGTGGAATATATCGAAAGTCAGTCAATCAGTCGGAGAGGGAAAGATATTTCCGCCCTCTTCAATGGAACCGAGAAAATTGGCGATCGACGTTCTCTTGCCACGTAGAACGACGAGATTTTACTGGGTCTGCTTGGGCCTCCCTCCTTCCCCCTCCCACCTCTCCCCCGGCTCCTTTCAATTAACGCCTTTCTCACTTCCCGGACGATACGCTTCTCCCTTTCTTTGTTCCCGGTGAATCCTTCGAGGGGAAAGGGGGGAAGAAGAAAAGACACCCGGGGAGGAGAGAAAAGTCTTTATCACAAGGAGGCCGTCTCGGCCAACATCGTGAAACGGTGACGGGGAAGGAGTGGTAAAGGGAGGGTGCAGGTGGATGAACAGGGGGATGGAGGGGGTTGGAGAGCAGGAGCGGCCGTAGGATGGCGTGTTATGGGGTTTTCACGGGTGGTGCTCACGGGAATTTGCATACAGAGCATCTGTCACCAGCCCCTTAGCCTCGGCTCCCGGCCATTCTCGACTCGGAATATCTCCCAGCGCGGATCTACGGGATAATGGGGACCATTCTTATGGTAAATCGGACGGGAGGGGGTTTGCGTGTGATTCGGCGCCGGCAGCTACCTTAAGAAACTGCCTGACAGAGGAGCCGGCCGCTCGGATTTCGGAGAACGATCGCGAGCATCATCGCGATCAACGAGAGTTCGCGATGAGATGAGCTATCTCGGATAAGTTAATTCGCGAAATTTAGAGACGAAAAAGTTTTACGAACTAAGACATAGGTATAATAAAATAAAGATATTATCTGTAACTTTTTTAAACCTAATTTATTAAATTAATAAACTATTAGATGAGAGCGTCATCTAGAATTTTTCTTTTTTAATTTTTAAAGTATTTATCTTTTAAAGGTCGATAGTTCGAGACAAAGTTCAAGATAGTTTTATAATTTACGTCATATAATGCAAAAAATATAAACACACGTAAGATACATACAAATAAAAAAAAAATATATATATATATATATATATAACAGGTGACGCATAAAATTACAAATAGAATTCTATCTTAAATTTCGTTATAAATAAATAAATTGTCTAAAAATCAGATAATATATAATGACATGAGAAAGAAAGTATATAAAACAAAGCATGGTACAATTTTAACAAGATTTTCGCATAACAGCTTTCGCAAGTTTTTAGTATAAACGATGCGAATAACATTTTACCATTTTATAAATTTTCCGTTAATTATCGTATCGAGTGTATTTAAACTTGTAGGCAGTTTACTCGAGAAAAGACGTTTAGTCGAGAAGATAAAAAAGGTTTAACGATACCGTCGAGTATTTTCCGCTTGAATTAATCGACAGCAACACCTCCAGTAATTAGATACCGCTATTAGCCATGATTCTCTCTCTCTCTCTCTCTCTCTCTCTCTCTTTCTATAACGTAATACCTCCACCCACAATTCTCTTCACCACCATCTCGTATCAACCATTGTCTATGTTAATGCCCATAATAAATGCCGTAGTAAATTTAAATACCAAGCGTGGATATATCGAATTAAGTCTCCAAATTTAATTACGCGTAAAAAAAAAGAAGTAATTTGCATATCACGATTTTTCACCACATACAGTCTAAGCTTAAAATCGTCATTAAATATTTTTCAAACTTGTCAGAAATATTTTTATTCAATAGCTATTAAAACATTTGACAATAAATAATGTTACTTAATTAAAGAATCAGTGCGCAACAATAGCAATTTACAGATTCAATAAACTTCATTTATAGATTATCTTTGCATCATAAAGATTACAGAGTAGATAACACACATAGATGCGTTGATTGTGTTTAATATCAATTATCAAAAAATATTTTGCATTACATATTAAGTTACGGAGTGAAGAAAAACAGAATTTCGACAAGATTTGATGAAATGAATATGAATTTTGAAAATATAATTCGTAGCGAATTTAATCGAAGAATACACGAGGAATAAAATCACTCGCGACGGCTAGCCTCGGCGGTTCCTTCGTCGGTTCGTCGAGCTCGTCGTCGACCTCGATCCCTGCGCGGATCCCCATCCCTCCGCTCACCTCCACAGATCCCGAAAATGGCTTTCCGAGCACGAATCGCGCAACGCATTGAAATTCACCGAGGATCTCGCTTTCCATCTCTATTCCCGACCAACCGAGAACAGAGCCACGCGCGCTTTGATCCGCGAGAGCTAACCCTCGCATCTTTCTCTCACCTACCTACCTACCTACCTACCTATCTAACGCAGAGAGCCACCCTGCCGTCCTGTTTTACTCTCGAGGCACATCCGCCTTCGCGTCGCCCTTTAATTTAGCATCGGGTCCCATCCCTCAACGCGATCCCGTCTCATTCGTCTGTCTGTCTCGCGCAAGCCGATCGATTCGCACGCACTCACGCACATTTTCACGCGTGTTTTTTTTATATTTCACCGAAACACCGTTGTTTACGGAGATCATACGCTGGACTTTCAATCTTACACTTGTTAGCTGTCTCCGTTTCACAATCTCCATCTTTATCCCGTCTGCTTATCTCATGAACATGATCGATTTACACGCGCGGTCAGTTTCCTCTCTCCTCGTCCTATGTAGGGTCGGTGAGTCTAGTGATTGATCACCGACGAACGCTGAATCAATGTCTATTAAATTAGGACACACACACACACACACACACATATATATGATGTCCTAGATAAATATTTTGGTAACAGATCGCTCATTTAGTTTGTAACACGTCATTTCTCAAAAAAGATTGTATAATAATATTTCGCGGATCAAAAATGTAAATAAATAGCGAAATATTCTTCGTGATTTAATAAAGCTCGAAAATAATATTTCTCTTTCTCTTTGCATTCTCTTTGCTAAAAGGGTAAACTTGATTTCGAGGTATGAATAAATTTTCTCTTTCTCTCTTAAACGTTCGCCGGCTTTTTGCACTGTTTGTTTGTATTTTGACTAGCAGTTTGCCGAAATTCGAAGAGTTCTCGTTTGGACGATTTTGTCGAACAAAGGGCTGCATTGTGAGAGAGCCTAGGCAGACCAATGGAATTTCGACGCGCCGAAACTATATTAACCCTTTGCTTTAGATGAAACGTTATAAAGGTCCCGTGATACAAGCCTTTTCTTGGAGAGCTGTGTTATCGTGGTACGTGCGCAATTGAATTTTTCCGACTTTCCGTAGATCCGATCCAACACAAAAATACACAGGTGTCGTTTGAGGAACCGAGGAAAATTCCAAAAAATTGAAAACACAAAAAAAAAAAAATATTTTACAACTGCACACAATATTTTCAAACATATATAAAATATTGAACTCTACGTTTTATAGAGAAAATGGGAAAAAAAAATATGTATTTTGTGAATTCTTGTAGAGAAAAAAATTATTATAACTCTGATTCATTTATTTTCGATTGTTCTTATTTTGCATGAATTTAAATATGAATACTGCGAGACGCAAAATCATTAAAGTCTTTTTATACAGATGAATTGAACATGAATTTTCATGTCATGACGTTTGTGTAACAATATTCTTCTATCCGTCGTACGAATCTAAAAAAGCAAAGAAAACATCATGACGTGCTCTGAATGTTATCAAAGTCCTAAAACCATTAAATATCGTCGAGAGAGCTTGTCGACGTTTTCACAAAGGTTTCAGTTCGTTTCGATTCCATTAACGTCTTTATTTCCCGATATCGCTTTTCCCCGATGAAAAAGATCCAAGTACGATGATGTCGATTTTCTCCGATGGAAAGGAATCCGAATCAACATTGACGACAAAATGTCTAAGGTGTAACTTTGAAATTCGATAAAAAATAAATATCAAAATTAACAATATGATTTAAAATTTTTAAAAATACTAATCATGAAAATTAAAGTGTCTCGCAGAACTTCAATCTTATTTCACAAAAGATTTAAAGCCATGAAAAATTATCATTTTATATTGCGATAACAAATATCTATACATGTAATTTTCTATATCGTACATAGAGATTTTTCAAAAATGTTCAGGAATTTTTTTCACACATAAAGAAGATCGCTATTTAAATTTAAAAAGACAGATTTTTTTTTTTAATTTACATTATAAATTTAAAAACCGCCCGTTTCGCACGCGCGATACATATTTTAGTACTCATTTATATCGCGATGCGAAAGAATAGAGTCACAATCTTTATCCCGAAAAGAGAAAATGCCGAAAGTTTTTTCAGCCGATCGATGCGAATTTAGCGTTATTATCGAATTATCGCGACTAAAGTCGTAATCGCCACCGCGCTGAACGTAATACACGAGGACGAGTTTAACGCGAGTTTGACAGGAAAAGTCGACCCTTTTTCCCTCGATTCGTAGATGGGGAGTCCTCGCTCTCACTTTCCCTCTCGAGAGGAGAATCCGATCCCCGAAAGAACGCGCTTGGCGGAGGGGGAAGGGGGAAGGAGCCCTTCTCTCTTGAAGAAGGGTGAAAAATTGCAGCGACTTATTAAACGGAAAACTTGGCCGCCCC
>JBCAUJ010000130.1:761711-779430 GCA_038406275.1 Cataglyphis albicans
TCTCTCTCTCTCTCTCTTATTCGCTCACTCTTCTTCTTCGACGACGGCGAAGAGAAGAGATGATTTTCACGAATCGCGCGAGACATCTCGCTACGCGTGAGATCCGCAACGGTTGACGAGCGAAATTCCATCGCGGTGACGATAGTCAGAGAAGACTAGATTAAGGTTTGCACGCGGACTTATTTAACGCTCTGAGTCCTAAGGCGCGTAAGGCTGCGATATTAAATTCATTCGTCCGTTTGTCGCCCGCGTTGTCTTCTTCTCTCCTTCCCAATACATATCCCTTTTCTTATACAATACGTATATATTTTGCGATTATTTATAAAAAATATATAAACAATTTGTCAAAAATACTATAATAATAATAAAAAAAAACAAGATGAAAGCTTAAGCTCTTTAAAGCCAGCGAATTTTTCAATTTTGGTTTCCTCATAGAGGAATATATCTGAAAATTTGCGCGTGCACATTTCTCAGAAAATTCAAAATTAAAAAAAAAAATGATCCAATTCTTACCAAATTCAACCATCCTTTAATGATTGTATTTATTTACAAAAATTTAATCCGATATCTCAAAAATTGCGGAAGTTAGAGATTGTACAATGTACATCCCGTACACACATACATACAAACATTTTTAAAAAAATATGATTTTTCGACGTTTTAAAACATTTTGAACATATTGGCATAGAAAACTGGAAAAAGAATTTTGTCAGGAAAATAAAGCTTCCTCTATAAGAAAGCAAAAACTGTCGAAGTTAAGATATTTTCTTACACAAACTTTATTTACAATTTTAAATATACGACATAATCAATTTTGATATCTCGTACGCGTCTAATTATTCCGTCGCGCATTTTTCCAAATCGCGCGTTATGTACATTTTATTTCGTCGTGATTCGATTTTTCAACTTGTTCCTAGCTGATACGTGAAGTTGCGCGGATGTCCGCGCATCGTTTCGTCCGGTGGACGAATAAGCGCGAAAAATATGGGGCCGTCCTCTCGTTGTCGACCACAATGGGACGCAAGGATAGCATGTGTAGGATATAGAACACATGCAGGAACACACGTCACCCTGCTCTGACCACAAACCGGACTTTCTGCCTCCCTCTCTTCCTCTCTCTTTGTCTCTCTTTCCTACTTTCTTTCTCTCCACTTTTCTCTGTCACGCTCCGCTCACTCTTTTCGTTGCGCTGCTGGGGGATAACGACAACGACGAGGAGAAAATATTCATAACGCTGGATTAAGCGTGGGAGTACCCTCGGGTAGTCCCGCGCGACCAACCGGGGGTGGATAGCCAAACTAATCAAGAGCCCGCCCCATTTAATTCCCACCCTCGCCCTCTCTCTTTCTCTCATCCCGTCGATCGTAACTGCGGAGCGCGCGGGCAAGGAGTCGACGACTCTTTTGCTCCGTTTCTCCTTATTACCTCTCCCGCACATCTTCCTTCCCCTCCGCCACCCCTTCGTCCCATAACACACCATCCTTCCCTTCCCTTTTTCTTCCTGTACTTCTCCGTTCTCTTCCTTTCAGTCTCGTACTGCGTCTGCGATCGCCTGTGTCTGCTTCTTCCTTCTCCTCTTCTATAATCATCATTTCACGTATCTCGTATCGAACAGCTGCGATATAACTGCGTATCGTTGCCCGCGATATGCTAGAAAGACTTCCTCTCATACGAGAGAAAGAAAGAGAAGGGATATCCCATTAAATCCCCACACGCGCCCATTATACCCGAGGTCACTTTCGATCCTAGGCGTTCGGAGCATAAATTTTTCCAAGTGCTCATTATATCGGTCGACGTCATAACGAACGACGTACGTAAAGCGCGCGTCGCGCTTTGAAATATGTACCGCGGATAGGAACCCGCGGTGCACGTGTCACTGCGTGTCTGATTATTCCTTAGAGTTATTCGAGTCGCTCATAATTAATAGCAAAAACGGAAAAGGAATCCGTCAACTATGAGAAACTGATAGTTTTCTTCAACTTTACGCGCACGCGCACATTCTTATTGTACATAAAATATTGAGTAAGTATATAATAACAGGAGTATTTTGCATCTTGAGATATTACACTGAGGATAAGGATGAAAAAGGATATACAGGGTATCTCATTTTTAAAGTTCCATCCTCATAACTTTTCAGGATGAACGTTTGAAGGACTATCTACAAATAATTGCATACTTTTTTTTAAAAACAATTATTTTCTGTACATCATTTGATTTATCTTATTATTCTTATAAGATTAGCGTTATATATAAAGTCCCTTTATTAATTCCATGTCACACGAGACTTTATTTATCATAAGTGTCGCGCCGTTATCATAGGTGGTGCGCGTTTAGTATAGCAGGCAATTATACATATATATATCATGATGGTATAATTAATACATATCTCGTTCGAACAAATTCATAGATAAATGCCCGATTCTCTCAGCTGGAGGCCGACACAAATTTATTATGCACTTTCTTATATCTCTCTTCATGAAACAATTTCTGAATTGGCTACTTGTGCGAGTAAATAAACGCAAGAGAATATATCGTTTAATTTAATATCCAATTAATAATCGATCAGATCACGGTGGTGCTATAAGTTGCGAACGGTGAAATGTTGATTAACCGCGAATATACGCGATGCTACGAGCGAATAAACAAGCCTTATCGCACTTTCTTATCGAACGGCTCACCGTTAGGCATTATTATCGAAAATCGTGATAAACTGCATTGGAATGTCAGAGTGCGTACACATTCCCGATTCGCCTACCTACCATATCGTTGAAGAATTAACATGCGAGATTCTCGTCAGAAGAGAAATTTAATCTATCTACGCATTAGCCTAATCTCTCTCCGAGACTCTAATATTTTGTAATTAGCGCGTAGATAAATTGCGAATTCTGATGTACATAGCGTAAAAAAAAAAAAAAAAACATCCGGATGCAAGCAGCAGAATTGAGCATTCCTGTATCGAGAATGTGCACGCTCGCCGCAAAAATGTCGCGTTCACATGAGAGGGCGAGTGATTAACTCGGTCGGCGACTCGCCGAGAGAGACCGCAGCCGTGTATATAGTCGATTAGGGATACACCGCGGCGCGGCGTCAGTGCGTTAATAATCCCGCGGCGGCGAAGCAAAAATGATCGCGTGCTCGACATAAATGCTCCCGTGCTAGCCTGGAGAGCGTATCGAAAATTCGCTTAGACCGACCGGCGGCGGCTCGCTCCGGCTGCTTATCGCGCGTGTATCGATCGCCAATCGATGCGCCCGCATTAAAACGATGAGTCTGCGGAGACACGGAACGTGCGTGCATCATCGCCCGATGCAGTCGGCAGAGTTAAAGCCGGACCGGACGCATTACTCAATGCACAGACGAAGGATAGGGTCTGCTCTAAGGTCGCATACACAACGACCTCGACTTTCGAGTGATTTTTTTTTTTTTTTTATGTCTGATCCTGAGACTCGCCAGAGATATTGAGTCTTTTTATGTGTTTGAATGAGAATATCTTGAATAATATTTCATATTTATGGATAAATAAAATTAGATACTTCAATGAGAATTGCATCTATAATGCCGTTCAATCTTTAGGAATCTAGGGCAGTAACATCTTGGGTTGATGATTACAATATATTGATTAAATTGGAATTTATACTATTTCGTCTTTTAGAATAAGTAATTATATGAAAACTAAATTTAAGAAGCTGACAGTGTAAAAAAAGAAATTTTTCTCTTTTCATGTAAAAACAAATAAAAATAATGTCAAAGTAATAATTTTGTGACCATTATTTGTGAACATTATTAAGTAATGTAAACTTAAGCGAGCATCTAAACAACCTCTGCGGATACAAAAAAAGCTGATTACTACTGCATTCTCAGAATTCCCGTGCCCTTGAGTCATTCGAGTCGACCTAACGAGGGTCGTCCGCACGTTGCTCGTTACGGTAATCGCGACGAGTAATAGCACTATTGAAAAGGCAAACGGCAATGACGATGTGACGATGACAAAATGTTCATTCGTCGTACGTGATGCAACCGTCTTCGTCGCATCGACCGGAGTCGAGAGAGTCGAGTTGCCGCCGTGATCTCGCGACCGATCGTCAAACCGGCAAAGTCCAATCAAGCGTGCCGCTGCACGTCGTGCCGGCGAACCGGTGTTACATGTTCCTCGGAGCTTTTTTATCCGCAACGACACGCAGCATGGGGATATCCTTCGAGACATTAGCGCGTGACGTTTCGTCTGCGCTGTGCACTTGGCGAAATATTTTACGATGGGAACAATAATAAATCATAAGATTTAAATCGTGTCTACACGTGTATGCGCGACGTTTACATATGAAATCAAAGGCAAAATTCCGCATTTTTTATATAAAATACATACTCAGTGATAAAAATCTGTATTTTTCGGAAAAAAAATGGCAAAAACTGGTTCTTTTTATTAAAAATTAAATCTAAAAAAATGAGTGGTTTTTTAATTCAAGCTTTATCCAAAATATATAAAATCCATAATAGATTAGGAATCGACGTGGCAGATAAATTAGTTACTAAAATAATTTTTAAAACATTTTAAAGAGTAAATGCGAACCAGATTTATATGAGTAAAAATTATTAATTATATTACTGTTACATTTTTCCTATTAAACTAAAAATTAATATAAAATTTAATAATGCTTATATCTCCTAAAAAAAAAGTTATTAAGTTATTTATATCTTCTCGTGAAAAAAAAAGTATCTGTCTTAATAATTTCACATATTATTATATTGATTTCATTTTTTAAACTATAGTGATTAATATAATCCATTAATTAAAGCAAAATTCTTGTGCATAAAGTTATATAAAAATATTTCACATATTAGTTATTTTTATAAATTTTGTCAATTTATAGATATAATAAATTCCATTGGATATAGTAAAAAACAGAATTTAGCAGGTTTTTTCTTGCCAACCGCAATGGAAGCAGATGCGAACGACGCGAGCACTCGACGATCATTTTGTTCGATGATTTTTCTCATCGATGATGTCTGCTATATTGAACAAGAAACTATTTTCAACGACAACAATTTAAAAGTCTAAATTACACGTTGATAATTTCAATCCTTCTTCAGTTATCGTCAACTACCGTCTTGATGCTTGATTGTTATTGTTTTCTTTCGCGCGTGAAGATATAGGGCTTGTCACGAACGTCTCGTTATTTTAACGAGTATCGTAACACGCGAGTTGCGTTTTGCCACAAGGATCGCGTGCTCGTTGCAGGATTAAGCGTGATCCGCACTGCAATGCCAACGTGTGCATTCAACGACACGAGGACTATACTTAACGCTTGCTTAAACTAAATGAGATAGTTTCATTTATCCGACATACACACACACGAATATTGATACGCCAATCTAAGGGAAAGAAAGAGAAATCAATCTTTTATAAATAATAAATTTATAAATAAATAATAATTTGATAATTATTTTTATCTTGAAATCTGAGAAGCATTTAAAGTATTTTTAAAATTTATCCATTGTTATCAAGCAAGAAATTTAAAAAAAGTTAACATTTTTATTCAATTTCTCTACAACACCAGTCGAGTCTGTTATCGCAGGCAAGGTTCATTGTCTGAAGAGCTCTGATATCATTGGAAACGTATCGATATTTCCCGTACCATGCATGAACCATCGGTCGATGGTACCAGCAATATGCAGTAAAGTACGAATGCAACAATGCGATTCTCCCCCGCACATGATGCGCGGGTAGAGAAAGGACCATGGGGGCTGGATATATATGGGGTGTCTCGTTAATCAAGAGAGCCGCGCTATCGGCCACGAGGTGGTTATAGGGGAGAAAATGGGAGAGGAGCGAGGGTGACCGGTGTTTAACGGTTGACAAACGATCGGATGACGGTACGCGCGGCCGCGTAAACAACGTGCGTGTCGCGCACATGAAAATGCGCCGCGCGCGCGCGCGCGCGCAAAAGGAGAACGGCGCGGCGCCGGGCGACTCTCCGACAAAAACCGTAAATCTGCCTATTAAATTACGATTAACGATTTGCCTTTGGAAGGCAGACGCGCGCAAAGCACGCGAGCAAAACGTCCTGCGCGTTGCGCGCCTTTTATCTTTTTGCGCTCGCGTTTGCAATTGCACGACGCAGCTGCGCGAATTAAAATTTATTAACTCTCGCGCGGCCGGAAGTCGAGCCGGATAACGAAACAACTTTTGCGGCATTTCGCAGCAGCATTTCGTTCTGGATCTGCCACGCCGAAGCTCGCGCTAATCGCGGTTAGAAATGCGCGAGAAATGCGCGCGAATGCAGCTTGTCGTAAGGAAATACTTAAATATATGTTATTCGTGATTTGGGGAAGACATTCTGTACATCTCGCCCAAAGTTGCCTGCAATTTTTTCATTAAGAATTATAATTAAGTTTGAATTAATTTTTTTACGAGAATTCGATTAAATCTTCTTTAAATTTTCAGCGTTTAATTTCAAATATCTTTATTCTCTATTAACTTTCAAAATAACTTTCCATTAGCGTAAAGTTAAAGAGAAATGTAAATAGGATTTTGTTCCTATAATCCAATGATCCTGTAAAATAAGTTTTCTGCTTTGTAATTTCTTAAAGGGACATACCCGTTTGAATTTTCAAAAAATGAGGACCTTATCTAGATTTTTTACAGCACAACGGCTTGACAAAAACTTTTTATTTTTTTACAATATTATTAAAATACATAAATAAAAATTTCCAAAAAGAAATGTTATATTTTGTATGTATCGTAAAAAAAATTTTTTATCAAATCATTATGCAAAAAAATCTAGAAAATGTACTCATTTCTCGAAGGTTTATACAGGTGCCCCTTCTTTCAATTTGCAAATTTTTGATATTTAATATTGCAATCCTCCAATTCACACGATATTCGTTATATTCGTTATATTTAATATTGCAATTTTAGTTTTTAATCTTTACAAGCTTCAGTTCCCCACATTTTTAATACCTAAAAATTTTAAATTCTACATTAAAATTCAGCTATCATCTGGCCGATACATGGACTTATGGACATTTTTCGAGTTCCCAGAATTCCTAGATATCGATAATAATTTACGAGTACTCTCAAATATCATAACATTGAACCTTCAACTTCGCGGCGTGCGTACGAAAGCTTCCCCCATTCGCTTGATTAGAGACATCACATTTATTAACTTTGCTCGGCACGTACCAAAAGCTGCTCATAGATAGCGAAGGGGCGTATTGTAGCATGAAAGCGACGCTGAGGGAAAGCATCCGGCGTAGACATGGCGCGATGCTATGTCCCCCCATTCGCCCCCTTCGACTTCTCGCGCGCGTCAATTCCCTTCCTGTATGCCCGAAATTCTTCCTCTCCTCGCCACCGGAGAATGCCGACCTGAGAGATTCTAACGATAACGGAAAGCGCCGGAATGTGTCAGTAAGCGATAACGGAATGCGATCCTTCTACGTCACAGTAACATTGTTATGTTGAAATCATGGATAATTGGATAATTTCCTTCGCATGTTGCAACTACTTAATGCGAGAGAGATAATTAAAAAAAAATTAATTGCTGATGATTTTGACTTGACGTTATTTTTTTCCCGATTTCTTCCAACAACTATCTTCTGCATGAACGATGTTAATTGAATCGTTAACGTTATTATCGAACCTAATAATTAAATTATGGAAAACTTTAATATTATAGATTATAATCGGTGGTACCTTGATTAATTATGTCCAGAAAATGTCCTGTTACCGTGTGAAATAGAATTAGATTAATATTTGCAAAATTCGAATTTTGCGATTTACAAAACTAACCAATTTTTGGTTCGAGACGCTGCCATTTTTTTTTTATTTTTCAATATTTTTTTAAATTCTAGTTCACGCCAAACTCATACAGATTAAGAATCTTTTTTTGATTTTTTTTTCATTTCAGATGATTACAACAGCTGGAATCATGTTTACTACAAAGAACAATTTTTTTTTTAGACATCTTGGTCAGAGTATTATAACTCCAAAACAAATAGATATTTTCGTTTGAAAGAAAATTAAGAATATACTTGAAATGTTATTTAATAAACGTGCACAGTTTGGAATTTTTTAATATACGTTTCAGACTTTTCTTTAAAAAAATTCCCAAAAGCCGCCTCATTATCAGAGCGTCAAACTCTAGCAAGCCCTTAAGAAGCAAAGTGCTCGGTTTTATATTGCAGCGACTGCGTGATTTTAAATCGAAACTGACCGGCAAAGTTGCCGAACGAAGAGAATGAAGCAGGCGAGGGCCCGAAGGAGGAAGAATGTCGCTCCCTCATATGCGAGTTGAGCAAAAACTTGAAGACCTTTGGGTGCTCTCTCGAGGTGCTCTCCGACGAGAGAGCACAGCGCTCGTCTCTTTTCTCGCTCCCGTTGTGTCCTCCGTTCCCTCGATGGAGGGGCGGGTGGGGGGGGGAAGGGAGCAGAGAGGGAGAGGGACGTCCCCGAGAGTACGCGAGAGGGATCGCGATTTTTCGCTCGTCGATCGGTTGCAAGCGCGGGTGGCAAGAAAGTCAATAGCTGAAATAAATAATTCTTCTCGCGCGTTTTGGGCTCCCCGTTATTTGTATCCGCGAGCTACCAGCTGCGAGAGATCCTCGCCGCGGATAATGCGGCGTTCCCCGATTACTCGGCGTTCGACGAACACCAAGTTTTCACATTTCAATCGGCAGATTAATTAGCGACATTGCCTCGACGAGATAACAAGACTTCTTTCTTTCTCTGATTTTGTTTAACAAATCTCTTATCTCTCTCGTGCCACGTTACTTTTGGACTTTGCGAAAAAAAAAAAAAAATGCATGAATAAGACAAGTATTATTTTTTCACTTATATAGAGATTTCTTTTTTAATTTGAAATTGTTTCTTAATATAAATCTTAAATTTGCAATTTATACGGCAATTAACAAAGATTTATTTAATGTCAGAAATAAAAAAATTTGTAAAAGAATGTCTCGTCAAATTTTTCCCGAGCAGCAATTTTTTTACCGCAAATAATGTTGAATGACGTTACATGTTCGCGTTATTACAGACGAAGAAAAAGAAATCTGTCCATGATTAAACACGCTAAGAGCGAAGGGGTTAGATGAACTCGCAGTTCATCATCGTATTCGCGCGAGCGAGGTTTCCCGCTTTAAAAGTTCATTATCCCGGTTGAGTGCATAAATAGCTCTCACGCTAGTCGAATATCTCTTTTCGTTAATGAGCGGCCAGAGTTCGTTTATATGCGGCCGGTAAAGTGATTTAAAGGATCTCGATGATGAATGTCTCGCGTAAAGAGAGAAGAGGAAGAGAAAGAGAAAGAGACGACAGGTGTGCGTGCAAGAGGAAAAAAGTGCCGTGTTAAGTTTTTCGGTAAAGTCCACGGGACCATTTAGACTAAGCGCCCGTATAAATTACGGTCGTTCTCGAGCCCGGTTTTCCTACTAATTAAAAATGAGAGGGTATGCGCGTAAACTGAATACCGGCGGGAGCCAACCGATGAGGATATCTTCTCGGCTCGGAAATGCTCTTATCCCGGAATGATTTTTATGGCAATGAATCCGGTCGCTTTTTCTCCTTCTCCGCCCCTCTCACCGCGCCGCCAACAGGCCTTTCTCCTCTCTTGTCGGGCCTCTTCGCTTCGTGTCCTGCCTTTTACGGTACACCGCGACCGCTTCGGAAGCCGCTAATTAGGCCTACTCGCCTTCATCTCCGGAACATTTAATCCGTGGCGATCGTATTTAGAGGAGAAACCGGGACTCCGCGACTCTCCCGAAATCATTCTTACTGGAATAGCTTCGAATATATCTGCACGACGCATCTCGCTAACATCTTTTCATCTTACGACTTACATCTCGAGCGACTCGGTCCGCGACAGGTGCGTGTCGTGTAACCTGTAAGCCCACGCGCACACACATCTGGAACCTCAAGAGAGATCCGGGACTATATATCTTATGAAAAACACGGATGTTGCGATATTAATATATAAAATTGCTTGTCAAATAAAAGTATAAATTATTCCTACCTTTACAAGTTGTTAAAGGTATCCATTTTTATATCGATACGAATCATCTCGAAACAAGACGTATGATGGAGGCAATAAAATACGCGAGCTTTAAAGATATAAATTCGCAAAAAAAAAAAAAAAAATTAAAAATAATATTTTTATACAAAATTAAAAATTATCGCATTATTTTTTAAATCGGCACACAAAACAAATTCATGTGAAATAATACATGAATTTGCAGTTGAGGCGATTCTCCGAACTTCCGCGTGCCGTAAATTTCACTTCTCATTGAGAAACGAGACATCGATGATGATGATGATAATGATGCGAGACCGATGATCGCGAAGAGGCAGAACTCAAATGTCAACGCTCATCGTTTCTGAGGGGCGTCAAAGAAACAGCAAACATCCACCACGGGCAGACGAAACCCCGACATTTTAGCGACTATTTCCTCCGTGAATCAGAAATAACGGATGTTTATCATGTGCCACTTTTCCTGTCAAATTCATCAAACCGTCACGGCATCTCACAAGCGAGTTACAGACCTATTACAAAAAGCGTCCTTTTTGCACAGCTATGTACTTAGATGCCAAGCAGTAAACATGGAACACGACAATC
Source organism: Cataglyphis albicans (assembly GCA_038406275.1). Classification (NCBI taxonomy): domain Eukaryota; kingdom Metazoa; phylum Arthropoda; class Insecta; order Hymenoptera; family Formicidae; genus Cataglyphis; species Cataglyphis albicans. Next base: position 772,319 of record JBCAUJ010000130.1, read on the forward strand.
GCGGGAAAGTCGGTGATTATCGGATCCGTCGAGCGGATGTTCTCGGACCTATAGAAAGCCTAATGGCATTAACGACCCGAAGCCACGGTCATTGCGCGCGAAAACAAAATTACGTAACGGCAAAATATAAAATTATCTCGGCGCGCATCTTCTCCTGTCGATTATTTGTAACGCTTCGTTAGCGCTAAGTATGTCGAACGAATTCATCCGCCTGTTTATCTTCATCAGATTACCAAGCGATCTTCGAAATTGATAACGATCTACGCCGATAATAAATATATATAGTGTTTATAAATATGTATATGTATGTGTATTCAATTTTAATTAAAAGCGATTCCGTCACGAATTGCAATTGAGTCTCATTTTCGTGTCTCAATCGACGTACATTAAAAGTGGAATTTAATCTCAAATTCAGAATCGCATCTAAGAGGTACTTAAAATATTTAAAAAGTAAAAAATACTTAGCATAGTTGTTCCGATATTATCAGATATCGCGAATACGTTTGTGAACTTGAGATAAAAATTAATTTTTGTTCTCAGACTCAGATTCGAAAGTGAACCTTCAGATATTGATGAGGATATTTTTATAATCTATTGAAGTAAAATTTTGGGGAAAAATTTAATTTAATATGAGATTGACAATTGTAATAAGATGTTTTTTTTTTTTTTCGAGTTAAGATTTTCAAGAATGTATATTATTTTATTCTTCTAGCAATAATTTTTCATTAAAAACATATTTTATTTTTGATAATGAGAAACACGAACACAATATCAACAGAAGAATAATTTGTATGTTATGCATAATTTTATCGATATCGCATTTGCCTTACATTCATTATCAATGATAGTAAAATGCCGATCATTAGGCTGTTCAAGATTCATGCAAGTTCCAATTGAAGCTTACAACCACTCTCTCAGACAAGTTGCGAAAGAGAGAAAGAGAGAGAGAAAGAGAGAGAGAAAGAGATATGATGCCATATATCAAGCAACAACTCTCGTTTTTAATAGCGAAAGGATAAACTCTCGCCCGCGCATTAAAGGCCATGGATATGAAATCTGTCGGTGCTGTTCTAAGGCGATAATGGAGCCTGGATGTAGGTACTACTACGCGAGATGCGTTTCGCGAACCACGGAACGATCCGGCGAACGAACGGCCGGCCGGGCCAGAGCGCTGGTTCAAGGGAGGTTCGGTATGTTAATTACAGACCAACATACGTATCCCTCTCTCGCCTCCACCACGTCCCACAGCCCCTTGCCATGGCTTACCTCGGTTGCCAGCCGATTCGTCTTGGAACGGCCCCCATTGCCGGTCTCGTTGCACGCAGGGCTCGCGTGAGACCGACGAGTCGACCCTACGACCCGAAACGCTCGTTTTGCCCTCTTTCGAACTCGCTGCGAGAGCAACGCGATGAGGAGAGCCCGGCCCGGCTCGTCTCGACTCGGCTCCTCTCTCTTCTCTTAACCGCTTCCTTTGCGCCTTCTCTGATTTCTTCCATCGAAGGCTAATCGAGTGATCGGCAGCGTCAGCCGGTGCATCGGAAATATATCCGCGCGAGAAGCGCAGAGAACAGCACATCGTGCGAATTTAGATCGGATGTTTCGAGACGTCGATAAACTTTATTTACGCGAAGATCTGATATAGACCCCTTACGAATTTCTATTGAGTAGGGGAAAAAATCTAGATCGCTACCACGTCAAAAATCTCAATTTCATTCGAGAGAGATGCTGGACTGTACACATTTTGTACGTTAAAGTCATGGATTAATGAGAGGATGGCGACAACGACAATCTGATACGGCCTAATCATACGCTTCCATCAGGCATCTATAAACGGAATCAATGAATGGAACCACTCTCACCACAGGCTAGCGTCGATGTGAAAATCTTTCCTCGGTCAGTTTCATTCGAGATTGTAGAAGAAGATAGTTATTGAACTAATGTATCTCTCACGCAAGGTGAAATAACTACGATCCATGATAACGACCAGTGAGCTTAAGAGACTAAATCAAAGCTACCGCTTATAATAAGAGTAAAATCTCTTTTCTTAAGAAAAAAAATTTTTTTCGATATTTTTAACCGCACTAACTTGTAATTAGACTGTAACCCACATTATCGGCTTGGCTCTATTTAAGATTATTGAAATAAAAAGTAAAGCGCGCGAAACACAATTCATTACACACGAGTGTTGTTGGAGATCAACTCTCATCAACTTAATTTTTGTGCATTTGGCGAGAAATATGAACCCAAGATACGCGATAAATATGTTTCGACTTATCAAATACATCCCCTACGAGATTCTCTAGTTTGATAGTTTCTCGAAATGATACGTATTATTCTGTCAGTTTTAACCATGAGATCGCAGACGAAGCAGTATACCGGGGCCAATTTAATACCGCGCACATTCGCAGGATGGTACGATCATTTTTCCGGTTTTGCGCGAAGAATGTTTCTTTTTCAACATCTTATCGATCCGCCCATCACGCACAGTACTGCCCTCAAGATCTTACCCAGGTCAGCCCGAGTCGGGATTTCATTTTTTTTTCTTTTTTCTTTTTTTTTTGTGATTTAACCTCGACCGCTCCTCCCATCTCGATGTTAAGGGCAGAGAAAAATCGACAATTTGCACCTGCGCTTCTCTCGTTTGCGAGAACAAAGGCGCTACGCAAATATGTTACACATGATGATACTCACCGCCAAAAGTGTGGCACGTATCCGGCGGGACACAACTCTCGGCACTGACCGCACGGTGCACCTTGGAGGACAACATTTCCGGACGAGTAATTATTGGGCGGCGCGTCTTGTCCCTGGGACAGCATTCTGTAACGAACACGAATTTACGGTGAGCGTGTCATTTTGGCACGGCCCTTCTTAATGCTTAACCACAATTTGCTACGCCGAAAGTGTTTCTCAACCTTATGCCCCTGCGATTCACAATAAATGAAATTTCGCCGTAAATAAGAAAGTGATTTCCTTACACAATAAATTTCGTTATACAAAGAGTAATTTTTCAGTAAAACGAGTAAAAAATTCTGCAAATTAGAAACTTGTACATTGCTCCCTCATAATTTTATTTCTTTTTCTCCATAATATCAGCAATTGTAATTATAAATATATTATGTCTAAATTCAATACCAATTATTTGTTAATAATACTCTATCTATATAAAAATATTTAGCCCGATATCTCAAAATTTGCGGAAGTTAGAACACCCTTTTTTTGAAAAATTTAAAATTTTTAAAAAATAAACCCTTTTACCGATTCTAGCTAAGTACAATAATCAATTTTAATGATACTTTATTCATATAAAAAAATTTCAGTCCATCTCATCAGAATTTTTCAAAAAAAAGGATGTTCTAACTTCTCTAAATTTTGAGATATCAATCTAAATATTTTTATATGAATAGAATATCATTAAAAGATGGTATTGAATTTGATGGGAATTGGTAAAAGAATTTATTTTTTATAAAATTTTGAATTTTCTAATAAATATATGTGCATGCTTTAATTTCCACAAATTTTCAGATATTGGGCTAAATATTTTTACATGAATAGAATATCAAATTAAAGAATATTAAATTAAAGAATGGTTAATATTGAATTTGAGAAGAATTGGTGTAAAGATTCATTTTTTATAAAATTTTGAATTTTTCCCCAAAAAAGCTTACTCTAACTTCCTCAAATTTTGAGATATCGGGTTAAATATTTTTACATGAATTAAGTATCGTTAAAGGATAATCGTAGGTATTAAATTTGAACGTATTTGTAAATACGATTCTGATATTATAAGGGGGAAGAAAATAAAATTATGAGCAAGCAACGTGCAAATTTCTAATGCGCACAATTTTTTATTTTTTTATTTATCCTTATTATTATTTTTATATAATATGATTTTTTATTGTATAATCATTCAATATTGTCAATTCATTTAAATAAAATATAACAAAAAAAAAAAAATTTTCATTTACGAATAAAACAATATTATATGTCGATTATGATATTGTAAAGCAAATTATTTTATTCAAAGTGGATTTAAAAAGAGAGCGATTAAAGGCAAAATTAAATCTTAAATCGTAAATCACTTAATTACTGTAAGATATAATAGAAAGCGTGACACCCTGCCATTGTCATAAAATATTAGTTTGATCATCGCGTGGCAAAGGGATCTCGCTCAATTATCATGTCGGGGATCGTGACGATCGTGGAAATTACCGCAAACAGCGCAGAAAGTCCACGTCTTGTCACGCCTGAACGGGTTAGGAAATTTGTCTTCTCGCAACATCGATCTCGAAGGATTCGCTTACGGCGATGGTGAAATTGAAGAACGATCCTCGTGCGACCATCTCCACGATGAGAATCGGCCTTAACCCTCCAGCGTGAACGGAAACTCACATCCGATACAGTGTTATCGCGTACTCGCGTAATTATCATCATTTTGTTGACGAATGAGATTTCCACGGTTTCATTTAGATCCGTAACGGGATATTACACGCTATTAAACTACCATATCTTTTCCTTAACTCGACTCTTCTTGTGCTGCGAATACGCTTTTTTACATGTGATTACGCTATACAAGGTGTCTCAAAAAGTTAAACCGATAAATTTCACATGATTATAGAAGACATGAAAACATGTCAATTTTGTTAATAAAACCATGTCCGCAAATGAGTCACTTTGACACTAAAGAATCAAAGACTGAGGGCAAAAATCTTTGAAAAAAATGATTTTTTCAAAATTTTATTAATGTGATTAAATGGAAATGTTTTTACCATAAAACTTTTGTATAAAACATTTTTTGATATCTCGAATAATTTTCGAGATATATCGAGAAAAGCAAAAAGCTGCTCTACATATGAGATGTGATTTTACTTCTTAAAATCGTTTTTAGGCCGCAACTGGAAATTTCTAAATTCATTTATTTATTCCCCATACATGTATGTAATATTTCATCAAAATTAAAAGTGTCGGATTCGCAAGGTTCTTTTTTTAGATTTTGATTTTCTAGTATCAGAATGGCTCATTTGCGGATACGGATTTATTGGCAAAATTGGTTTATTTTGGTGTCCTTTATAACCACCTTACTGATCTAATCCTGGGTCACTCTGTATATTTACATACATCGTGAGCATAACATATACGTGTAAATTCGCATTAGTCGAATATAAATAATTATTTATAAATCATTTCTGTCTCGAGATCCTCTATATTTAATGAACTAAGATATTTAGACCGCTCCTGCGATATTTTCTAGTAATTCGATTAGCCAATAATTGTTTCTGTATTTCTGTATATTACATTTGTTATATACGCTCGACTGCGTACTCGCACGAGCGTGTAAATTGAGAAATTTATTACTTCACGCGCTTGCATATATGCATATATGCATTCGACGCTAAAGTCGCGTCTTTTTAACATGCGTCGCATTTATTCGCGCGCGCGCCGTGCATCGTAAACTCCTTTGATACGTCGAAACTGAAAGTTAGCCTGCAATTTTCGCCTGCATATTTCTTCAAACGCGATCGCATTGCCGTTCATTAACCTCGCTGAAGAGTAGAAGGCCGGATCATCATAAAACATCGAGTGCTTGAAACGGGTTCGCTCAATAGACACCAGCTATAAGTACATTAGACGGACGTCAAATTAAATCGAGACCGCCTCCATATACTGTAATAAAGACTTCTCTCGTTTGCGTTAATATAGCGCTGGGAGAGATCGTAAAAAGTCCCTCTAAGCTCGATCTCCGAAATAAACTTACGATCTTTGTCTTCATCTCACCAAACACGCGTTTGACGCACCTCCACCAGGTTTGCGAGGACATCAATCGTCCGCGTGACGTAAGCATCATGAGTCTACGATAAGTCTGCCCGCGAAAATAATTAATTAATGGCGCTAGCTAATACGGAGAAACGGCTGGTTACACCTCGCTCTCGCTCAAATTAATAATCGAAGTTCGTAATTAGTAGGTAAGCGACAGCGCTGCCGCCGCGGCCTTCGATTAACTGACATCAGGTGTAATTACACCCCTCTTCAGCATTTTATTGCGATGAAAATTGTCGTTGCGACCTCGGCTTGTCTGCTCGCTAACGGCCTTGATTTACCTCCATCACGTAATGCTATTAATATCAACGTCGTGTTTTGGTCATATAATTCTAATTGAGTCCGCGCGATTTATCAGTAACAAAAAAAAAAAAAAAAAAAAAAAATACGTGACATTGGGTTAGATTAATGAGATATCTTGCGAATGAGTATCGAATCTATAAAACATAGCTTATATTATATATTATACATCTTAATACGATTTCGTCATGTTATCCTTTTAAATTTGACTGAACTGTACTAAAACGCCCACTTTATATATAGTAAGACGATTTCGAAAGACACACTACTATCATGTGACATGATTCTTTTCGAAAATGCTTACCACTCCATGACGATGCAAATGCTACCATCTAAATAATATTATTTAATATTTTGACGTAACATTGAGATTATGTGCAACGTTAAATGAACTCACTTTGCTAAGTCATCCAATCTGAGACACTCCACTAGGCTTAGTCACTGACCAAAACTCATTATCAGTCCAGTTACTTATATGGAATAATGATAGCTTTACTAAAGATAGTATAGAAATCAATCAGGAGCAGGTTTCTTATATTTTTTAATTATGCATCAAGAATTATGTGAGATAAGTTTTTAATAAAAATTGATTTATAGCAATACAAAAAAATTAAAAAAGCAATTTTTTATGTTCTTAAAAAAAAAAAAGAGAAAAATAAATAAAAAAAAGATATTTAGACAACTCACTGCATACTTTGTCACTAATTTGTTTCTCTTTACTGTGTACGTATTGTTTATTTATGACTACATATAAATTAAATACAAACCTTTAATATCTAATGCTATTAACTGCGGATTGGTAACTCTCTTTAGTGTTTTCTATATGCTTGTATTAGTTGTATTAGTAACGGATTAAGTTTGCAATAAAACACATTGACGGTCCATCTATACAAAATCGTGACAGGTAATTTAAGATTGAACGCGGAGAGTGACGCGTCGAGATTCGTAGATCTCGAAGGACATCTCTCTCTCTCTCTCTATTTCTAGCGAAAAAAAAA
>JBCAUJ010000130.1:786955-818527 GCA_038406275.1 Cataglyphis albicans
TTGTCAAATTTGTCAATAAGTGCTATAATAGGCAATTTTCCATAAGAATCAATAGTAACTTTAAATTTAAATAACTTCCAAATCATTAAGAGAGTTGTGCTAGTTTTTGCACAAATATTCAGAAGAAATAGTAAAACAATCTATGAAATTTTAATGCTTTTTGTTAGTATTTCGATATATGCCAAATACATCCTTAATACACATAACGCCCCCTTTTCTCTTTTACTCGCACTTTTAATATTCTTGCCTCCCCCTCGTTTCTTCCTTCCTGCTCCCATTCTCTTATCTTCTTTTCTCACGTTTAATATTCCGCATTCGTCTTGCCCTTCGTCATTCCCCTTTCTCTTCCTTTGTCTTTTCTACTTTCTGGTTATTTCGTTTTTGTTCGCGTATGTCTGTTTCGTTATACACATCGCCATTTCTCGTTACACGCAATTCGATGTTTTAACTACGATATAATTAAATATTGAATGAAAAACGAGAACAAAGCCATCACGGTATCTATATAATTATGCCATTGAAATAATTAACGTAATTAGCATTACTAAACTCGAAAATTTAAGAGTAATAATTCTGTCAACATTGAAGTTTTTATTGAAGTTTTTATTGAAAAAGATGGAAACAATAAGGTACTTAAATATCAAGTTTTTAAATCTTTTTAAATTCTCTTTAATTTCATTTGAATCTATATAAAGCTAATAAATTTAAATATAAAATCAAATTTAGTTTATGAAAATATTTTTTTTCCAAATTCAATTATTACCGAGTGTATAAACAATCAAAGAATTAAAATAAAATAGTATATATCTTTTTCCGAATCGATTTAAAATACATATGTATGTGTTTTTCAGATTCTCATTAAACAAACAATTTTCTCTGTTATGTGTTTTAATAATACTGATAGCTGACGAAATCCAGCTGATTAAAACAAAGTTGTGATCGTTTTCAAAAGCGGGTTTATAGATATTCAAGGACGCAATAAAACATGACGCACAAAGCGCTTGTCAAGAGCGCATTAATCACGTCAGCCAGGTGATAAGAGACACGACGGGGAAGCGAGGGAAGAAGCGACAAGTCGAAAATTCTAAAATTAAAACTGTAACCCACGTGCCCGTCGAATTCTGCAACGAACGAATTTCGAATGTGTCCGATATGAAGGTATTCGCGGATCAGGTGTTGCGTCGCATCGCGACGCACGACGCTCGGTCGAGATCGGCCGCGGTCGGTGACTCTCGGTGACGTTCGGCCACGTGATCCGCGTCGCGAAACATGGCGCTGACTCGCGCACGAAGATGGCTGCCGCGCGTTACGAAAGACCGGACGATCTTTCGCGGGGAAACCGTTTCCCGATCGTTCAGACAATCGCCGTGCCGCCGTTCGCTCCACATAGTCACGCACGGTGGTGGCCGTCGACGCGATGGTATACGACATCAAGTGGATCATACCGAAACTCCGGAACCCGTCCCGGTTATGGAACATCGCGAGCAGCATAACCTTCGCGGCGGTGGGCATTTTTTCGAAAATCATCATAGGTAAGGGCTGTCCGCGTACCGGTCATCCTTCAACATTCGTCGCTCGATTTGCGACAATTGCGATGACAGATCGCTCGAACGGTACGGCTCGCGATATCGCCGAGAACCCATGATGATTAAAATCGTGATGGCGTGTGTGTGTGCGCGCGCGCGCGCGAGAGAGAGAGAGATCTAGGATCGTTTCCATACACGAATGTACGAATTCTTCTTCGTCGTCGTCGTGTAGGACAACATAGATATCGCGCGAAGGTTAAATGAAAATATATAGCACGCTCTATGGTATCGGCTGACATTGACGGTGGCCGTTGTGGAAATATACGGGCGCGATCGTTTACCATCGCGACACATATGTATATTATTCGTGAATCGAAAACAAGATGTTTATAAAAAATAAAATTGAAACAAACATACGCGATACAATTACAGCGCGCAATGTACGAGCTATGATTGAAATAAACCTTATCTGTCAATATCAATCGCTAGAGAAAGATCAGAGTCATTGTGTCGTCATCAATCATTGTGCTTAATTGTAATACAGATCACTGCTTGCCAAGTGAACTTTATATACACATACACATGTCTACTAGCATTATTGTCTTTCTCTCTCGTGTAATATTACATGTAATATTATGTTACACATATGACATGTACAATGAACATACAATAGTATCGTATGAATTCAAAGTCTATTTATATCCTTGATAGTCTTTGATTAGCATATAAAGTGCATTACATAATTTGATTCTTTACAAATTTTAGCTATACAATATTTTTTTTCTTCCTGCTTCTTGATATATTTATTGAATTATTTAGAACAAGGTATATTTTTTACAGAATTAGAGTAAAAAGCATGACATATGTAGGCATATTTTTCAATAAATATAATATTTATATAATTTATTACTAAATGAAAACACATACGATTCAATAAAAATAAACCTGTGATAAATAATAAAAATAAATATAAACAAAATAATTTTTGCACAGAAACATTTAATTATTAATTTGATTATGTATTATTAAACTTTTTTTTAATGTATTTTGTATATTTTCAGGTATTAATACATGCATAACAACAACATTTATTTTATTTATCAGTATGAAATAATATGATGATGATATATAATGATATACACATACATATACATATAATTAAAAGCTATGAAGCTATGAAACAAAGGTTATTGGTCATTTTTTATGCATGACATTTATTGACATTCTAATATTTATTGAAATGAAAATAAAATTATGTTAATTCATGTATATACGTCGCAGATATCTACAGAAATTACTCATACATATTCTGACTTGTAACATCGAATGAAAATCGTGATAATTCAGAATACTTTAATAACAGGATGTCGATTTTCGATCATTATTCCATTACGCTTTTTAAAGAGTAATCTTGTGCTATTTATTTATAACTATCTATTAACAAAGTTATCATTAATTTGTAATTAATTGGCATTAGCTTATTGTTGTATAATACCGTCCACTCATGACTGTAAACGAAGCGTATAATTATGAATAATTTATAAATAATTGATAAGGAAATAAAGCAATGGAATCATTTTTCAAGGATGTTTGCGATTACCATTTCTGCGTAGACTAAATCCAATTAATGTACGCGCCAAATATTTCGAATCAACATCGACATATTCTTGATTTTGAAGATTAAAATGCGACGATTGAATCCGATTTTTTTTTTGACAAATCTGATTTTTTGTTATGTCAGGCATCTCGTGGCCCGAAACCAAGGTGAGTCCTTTGCGCGGACTCTGGACTACGTATGCTACGTATACTGCGTGTGAGTATGCTCTGCGATGTGTAATCTAACAAGGAATTTATCTTCTGCATTTAAGAATGGCTGAACAAAACGACGGTGTACAACAAGCACATTATCGTGCGCGCCTTAGACCTCCGGCCGAAAAACGTTCCGCTTATTACCGTGTCGAATCATCACAGTTGCTTCGACGATCCGGGGATATGGGGTAAGCTTTTTCCCTTTCACGTCATTCGTTTAAATGCCTTTCGGCATCCGCGTAATAACGTATCATCAGTCCTCCGCCATGACCCTTTCGCCGGAACTTGCGTTGCGCGCGGTTGATTTATCGTCTCGAGAAAAATAAAATAAAAAATAAAAATATGCACGCGCGTACGAATCGTCCAAGGTGTAAAGCGACGCGGGACCGTCCATTCGTCGGCTAATAAAACAGCATGCTTCGTAATCCCGCAGACGCAGTTAAGGACCGAGAGACGCGCGATGAAACATAAGAATGCAATATCTCGTTTAACTTATTATTCAGGATGTTTCAGAAATACTTGAGCAAAATTTAGGAGTGAATTCTTCAAAAACAAGAAAAAAAATCATATAAACATATGTCTGGAAATGCCTGATTTATAAGTTTAATCGAAAGATTTCAACGACAAGCATTGACATAATATATTTACAATGACACATGATCAATATTATAAAAAAAAAAAAAAAACACTTTAATTCAATTTTTTTATCTATTCATAATAAATGCTTAAAATGTCCACCTACTTCATGACGGTTGCGAATAATTTCGCAGGCATTTACGATGCGTTAGTCTCTTCATTTGCAATTTCAATTGCTTAAAATAGGACTTTTAAGTATTCTGACAGATAAAAATATGAATTTAGATCAGGCCATGGTACTGAATTGAATATAATCTTCTGATTATAATTCATAAATCAGACATTTCCGGACATATGTTTTATGATATTTTTTTCTTGTCTTTTTTGTATGGAGAATTCATCCCCAGAGTTTATTGAAATATTTGTAAAACACCCTATATAATGTAGTTTAAAAAAAAAAATCGAAAGTCTTTTATCTAAAAGTTAAAGAATCTTTTTAGTATTTTTTAGAAAATAAGATTACAATACTTAAAAAATTAAAGCTTGAAAATTACTTGCTAATTATTCCTTCTGAATTATTCGAGTTACAATAATTCGACGGATTTGGAAATGCGAGATATATTAACGATAAGATAATAGCTATACGAGTCATTAGCCACACGTGAGAATGAAACAATAACAAAGATACTTTGTTCTTAGTTCCATTGCGTCTCCGGTGTTTAATTGTGCGTAATTAATAGTAAGTTTCCTTTTTTGCGCGCCTTATTTCTTTTTCTTTTTTTTTAAACGAGTAATATTATAGTGGTTTTTTCGACATCCTTAATGTGCGCTTATGTCCCCTCTTTTGAGACGTGTTTTTCTTTCTCAGAACGACGCCGATACGCGATCGAATGAAAGAATTTAAGACAGAAAAATCTCTGAACTCATTTAGCGACCCTGGACATCCGGCACGGGTTTAATCGACGTAAGATAAGATGGTCGCTCGCCGCCCAGGACATTTGTTTCACGAATGTCTGGCATTCCTACTTTTTCATGCTCGGCAAGTGCATACCCGTCGTCAGAGGTGACGGCGTGTATCAGGAAGCCATGGACTTCTGCATCGAAAAGTTGACCAGTGGCGAGTGGGTACACGTCTTCCCCGAAGGAAAAGTCAATATGCTTAAGGAAGAGATGAGGTTCGTACTCGAGTTACTTTCATAATCCTTTAAAATTCTTTGAAATCTGAGAGCGTAAACCTGCGTACGCTATTACAAATTTAAATTTTCAACAAAGTATTATCTAAAATTTTTCGCACTTATTTAGAAACACCCTGTATATATAATTTGCAATTTATATTTTTGAAAAGTTTATCGTTCGTTTTTTGAGTAAATATTGATAAAAGTCGATTCGATTCAAATACCGTTAGATTATTGAAATATTATAAATTTAATGTGCATTGATTAGATTATTAAAATATTAAAAATTTAAGTGGCTTATTCTTGAAAAATATCTTTAGTCGCAAATTTCTTTTTAAAGTTTTATATGTATAAGCATATTATTACAATCAGTAAGAATTAAATCAATGATATTGTTTAGGTTAAAATGGGGCGTGGGTAGATTAATATTAGAATCGCCTGTCACGCCTATCGTAATTCCTATTTACCATCTCGGTATGGATGACATACTTCCCAACGAGCCGCCCTATATGTTTAGAACGGGAAAAAAAGTTACCATGAATTACGGGGAGCCCATAGACTTTAGTGGAATGCTGGCAGATTTGCGGGCGTCAAAAGCGAGCGAGATGGAAGCACGGAAAGCGATAACTGATCGCATTCAAGAAGAACTTTTAAGGTAACGCTGTAATATTTAAATCTTCATGTTTCGCGAGCATTATTAAGAAGAAACAATGACAAAAAAAGCAAAAAGATATTTAAACATTTTCAGATTGAAGGCAGTAACAGAAAAACTTCATGCAAAATTATGACGAAGATGATTTTTTTTTTCCGTCATCCTACTGTCTAGCCTTATTTGCCAAAAATATAAAGAGACATGATTGATTGAGTGATCAAAAGTGAGTTTGTATGCACAATCTGTATGAAATCAGTTTCCTTTTTAAAATTATATTCATATTGTAAGTAGTATTTTCCTGACAATATTGATTATTAGTTAATGTAAGTATCAATTGTATAACAAGTCATTCTGCGACGTTTTCGTCGTCTTTAGTTATTCTTCGCGTAACTCTCCGAAAGTTTTGAAACATATATAAAGAATGTATCCAAAGTTGTGTATTTGCTTCCAATATCTGATAAATGAGATTAATTATCCTTTAATAGAAAGTCTCAAACAACTCAATTTTTCATTATTAAATAGATTTATATTAATAAGAGTGAATTTCTCTTTTTCTCTCTCTCTCTCTCTCTTTTATTTATAATTTTTATTGATTTCATTGATAAAATCTTTAATTTTAAGATCACATATCGCACTCCTAGAAAAATACTATCACAACTAAAAAAATACAAATTTTTCATTTGACATTGTTCCACTGGCCGGAGCAACAAAATCAAATTAAAAAAATGACGATCTTCTGTCCTGTAGCAACTGACTTCGCAAACAGATTTGTGTTATTCCTCCACAAAGGTATTGTTTCAGGCATCCCTCTGGGTTTAATTTGAAATGCGAAATTTTTAAATTGTGATATTGTTTTTCTAAAAGTATGATATAACTGAACATGAAAATTTTATTAATGGGAAGACTGCAACTTTGTCAAACGTTTACAACTAACAATAAGAAAATGTGTGTAAACTTGATACGTGCTACATATATATTCCTTTGGAGAGTTACATATATTTCTTGAATATTTTATCGTCATTATAATAATTTATATATACAGAGTTAAATTTCAAACGTAACAGGCCGAATATTTCGATAACTAAATATCGAAATTCGTTTTTTTTTTAGATTGTATTATTTCGAGGTAGACAAAATTTTGATTAAAAAAATTTGACTTTGAATGAATGCATTAAAACAAAATAGACCTCGATATTTTATTTAGTTATTGATATATTCGGCCTATTACATTTGAAATTTAGCAGTCTGTATATATATATATATATATATATATATAATTCATATATATAAATATATTACATATATGTTTATATCTTATATATATATATATATATATATACATTTATCCATATGAAATATATGTACATAGTATGAATAATCATAATACTATAACGGATTTTACGATAATTATCAATAAAAGTTTTGATAATACGAGCGAAGATTATATAATGTAAGCGGGATTTAATAACAACTATAAAAATCGTGCCAGTATCTCATTCCTCATTTTATTTTCAAAGATGGTTTAAAGTATCACTATTAGTGCGAAATATAACGCACACCTGGCCATTATTGATTATATGCTTATCGCTCTCGTTACAAGCGCCGTGCCAATTAACTAATTTGTACTTGTTTTATCAGAAACACGTAATAAGCATGCTCGCGTTTGCAGTTGCAATTAAGATAATCGAGCATTACAACTAATACACGGCGTGTCTCGTATGTTAGAAGAGATACGTACCACTTTTGTTATGATAAATTTGCATAAAACTAAATAAATGCAATATGGACGAGAAATGATTTTATCCTACATCGTTTGATAACTCGTGAAAAAGACAACATTCACCGATACACGATTGTTTTTTTTCTTTCTTTGGATATTTATTGTGATATATTTAAGTCGTTACAATATAGCTCTGTTATCATGACAATCGCATATCTATAACGTTCCCGTGTGTGTGTGTATGTGTGTATGTATATACACAATGTAGAATGCACATACTTTTATATTACACACGGACTGTTATCAAAATTTTGGGATTATTTAAACATGATAAATTTATATGTATTACTTGTTGAATATATATATATATATATATATATATATATATATATATATATATATATATTACCAAGTATTAAAATATCCGTTCTTTCGTCTGAAATAAAATTGTCTTGTTTGTTATATTATTTAACATTTCTTTTATTTTAATAAACTTAAAACTTTGTTCCCTTCCCTAGGATACGTAAGGTTTCTATATAGGTTTCTATAATTTTTCTGTATGCTATGTACAATACCTGTTTACAAATGTGTAAGGCATAGGATAATTCTGTAAAGAGGAGTCTAAAGTAACTCTTAAAAGTTATGCCTTTTACAAGAAACTCTTAAAGAGTTTTCGTTATTCATTAATTTTCTAGATTCATTTAGTGCTATATATGCATAAACAAAATTTATTTTCATAAAAGAATGTTATTTTTTTTGTCTATCATCCGTCATCTAAATATCTGTTTTTAAAAGAATATACAATCAAATAACAGATAGAGATAACAGACTTTAGTAATGTCACAATATTTTGTATAATAAATATTTTGTTGAAAATTTTGTGGAATTATAAAAGAGTTTATCCTTTTATATAAGCGATCTTTCAGAAGCAGATATAATATATCTCGAAGAGCAATAAATATTCCATTATATGTTCTTATTATAATCATCTGTACTAGAGATCATATCTGATGAATCATAATTACACAATTGTCATATACATCTAAAACAGTGATAAGTGTATTAAAAGATATGATTATATATATTACAATTTTTTATATATCTACAGACAAATGGATTTATACGAGACATATACTTGTTCGCAACATACAGAAATAGATTACATTCTATATAGTCTACTGCTGATATCGCATTATTCATCAATACGAAGATCATATATCCCTTGGCACGTTTTTAATTCGTAAAACTAGACGTTCCAGCTTCACGAGCGATACAAAAGCGGCGTATGATCCTCGCATTTTATTGTGCAAACACAAACGAGAAGTATGTGTATATATATGTATTTATACATATATATATATATATATATATATGTATATCATAAACTCTTTGAATAGTTAAAACATGAGTAGATGAGTAACCAGAGAAAATTTACTTAATATATGTACGTACTATCACTCCATTATATCACTGTCTTTTTTTTGTTTGTATTCAAACAAATTTGATATATACATTCCAAAAAGAAAAAACTGAATCATGAGTAATAACGATACATAAATCGATCGCGAAACTTGGCCCACAATGATGAATAAGATCTATTACAAAGTTCTATGGTGTTATTAATTAATATATAAATAGGAGAGAGAGAGAGATATTGGTTGGACTATATAAAAAATATAATTTCTCATGTGGCCATATTCTTAATTCAAGTGCAACCTATAACATTATCAATCAAAATAATTTTAAAAATGTTTTAGATTGCTCCCAGCATAATTTATTATACATTCTGTGCTAACTAGATAATGTATAATTATATAATTATATGCTCCTGTTATTATATTCTATTAATATTTCTAATAAGCTTAAATAGCTTTTATTGTATATATATTTTGGAAGAATAAGATATAAGATTCATAGATGACAATTTTTCAAAGCATTTGTTATTTTGATTAATTGTTCTGTATATATTTAGGCTCGTTCTTGGACGGCAAGTTTATAAATGAAGCAAGCGTTGCATTAGATCTTATAAAAACATAGAATAGGCCAAACGGGACTAATATCGATTATATATCACAAATTTAATATATATTGTATTTTTAATATAATTGCTTTAAGCTAGAATCTTGTTATATAAAGCACATCTAAAATAAGATTAAAATTCGAAAATTTATAAAATGCAAGTATCGCGATCGAAGTGAAACAATATTTCAATTTTATTAGGAGTCACGAGGAATATGACACAGCTACATCGTCCAGACAATCTTTGAATTCAATGTAATAATCTACAGGTACATCGTCTGTTCTAATCAAGCACAAGCAAAGTTCTTTGTCCAACATTACATTGCAGTCACACTGAAATAAATCTGTGTGGCTTTTCCCTCTTCATCTATGTAACCCTATAATCTATTTATTTTCCGTCTATTTATCTAACGATGACCATTTGCAATTCTTCGCAGCCTATTTTTATCGAAATTACAAATACTACCAAGTAAAGCAGCACGGTTGTTTGACGATTTTGATACACTATTTGATACACCACTAGATGTTTCAGACGGCGGCAACGAAGGTGGTGGTGGAACGCTTTTGCCAGGAATCGCATCTCCTTGCGGAATATCTACAGAACCTTGAGTGGAAAAAAATGAAAGACGACATAGATTTCATAATACATGCATTTTGTTCTAGGGATTTCAAGAAAGATTTGTCTAATTCATTTCTTCAAGAAAATGAGAGTACACAACTAACCTACGTGACAATTATACATTACAGGAAACATTGAAAAATCTGAAAATAATAGATAATAATACAAATAAACTTGCAAGAGTAATTTTTAAATTACAAGAATATATCTTATAGAGAAAACCCGGCAAAGCAACAGTGAGGAAAAATTTTATGAAACAAAGATGAGAGAATAATTATGAAAATTGTTAGACATTAAGGAGGCCCGAATGCTCGAATGACCTACGTGAAAGGAATGACCTCAGCACGCGCCATCAACTTTTGTGCCCAGCTAATTAAGAGATGTAGGAACATAAATATCAATTAGCATCAATGATAATAGCAATGAGGAGCGTTATAATAACTTACGAAGCGATGGAGGAGTCAACGTTCCAACGCTGGTAGCCGTGGATGTACTTGTTGGACTGTCTGAACGTTCTGGACTCTTACCATTTATTTGCTTTGTCCCATTTGTGCCCAGTTGTGATGCAGAGCGTTGTTCTTGTGCCAATTTCTGTTCTTTCTTCTGCAATATATAATAATCGAAATGATATCTAATCTCAATTGTTATTCTTTTTATTCTATAAACTCTTTCCTCTACTTTATTATATACTCACCAATTTATGCTTTCGCTTTTTCATTTCTTCTTCAGAACTCATCATTTCTTGAACTTTGACAAGCCTTTTCTGATGCCGGACGACTTTCTGTTCATCGCGCAATCGTTGTTCAGCTTTATTTACAGCTTCTTGCAAAGCTTCCTTCAAATGATTACTCAATTTGAAATATGGCTTCTCTACAGTGCCAATGGCCAACGCGGCGCGTCTTGCTGATTCGAAAAATGAATGTTCTAACAATCGAGACACTGTTGGCAAATCTTGTTTTAAAGCTTCCGGCGATAATATAACTTCTAGCAAATTTTTCAAGTTTGCTTCGCAATGCGGTAGTTCAGAACACGTTGCTTCCAAAAGCGGTCGTCCAAATGCCATCTCATACAAAACATGTCCAAATGAGTATACATCAACCTGAGCCTGTAAAGAAAAATATATCAAAACATGTAAATTTTTTATAAATGCAAGAAAACATTTATTCAGAGAATAAAATCTAAAAGCATAATTTTGCATGAAAAATACAAAATATAGTAGAAAACTTATTTTATCCATACTTTTTGGAGATAAACTTTTGAGACTTTAAAAGTTAAAAAAATTATATCTTCCTTTTTTTCAGCTAACAAAATGTCATCAGTTACAAAATGTTTTTTAATAGATCACTGTATTACCGTAGCATGTAATTTACGCCTCTGCACTACGTAAGGCCGGTAAAATGCTGGTAATCCTAAAAGACCATTTTCTATATCTAATAATTTAGCACATCTCGGGGTTAAAAGGACATTGCCAGTATGTAAATGTCCATAAGGTAATCCTTTCTCATGAAGATATCCTAGGGCTTCCAATATCTACAAATCAACAATATTATTATGTAAAAAATAATGTTTTGGAATGTCACACTATAATATAGTTTTTATATAAAAATTTTTAACCTGATAACCATACATCGCGACTTCTTGAGTTGTCAATGATTTTATTTGTTTTGGGTTTCCATACTTCTTTATAAATGGCTGCTTAGGCTTAGTGATACACAGAACATCACGTAATGTGCCCATTGGATAAAAATTTCTTATCATTAATGCCCCGTTGTCTGTAACATGCTGATGTACTATTGGTTCGATGTAAGTATGTCGTAGAGAGCCCAGAGTCTTGAAAACTCCTTGTATATCTTTATCTTGTAAATGTTTGTCAGGGCCAAACTCGACCCAAGCTAGTAAGAGTTCTTGTTTTGGATTCTGACGATTTTTCACTGTATAATAATGTTTTCTCAATCGCCATCCCATATCAGGGATGGGTTTGCATACTTCGAAATTGGCGTCACTCCTTAATGCTAATGACACTTGTTGTAAAGCGATTTCTGTAAAACAGATTTTTATATTTTGCACACACAAACATGCATTTTATAATATCTAGAATCAAATATATATACAGTGTTATAATATTCAGAAAAAGTTCACATTAAAATAATCTTTAAGAAAGATAATTATTATTTCTAATTTTTAAGATATCTATATTTATGATATGCTGTCTTAGTAAGAAATAAGCTTACCATGTAATGGTGCTGTATAATTCTCAGGGTCTAAAAACTTTTTCATGGGAAGTGAAGATGCCAGTATAGGATTCATTAGTACTATGTTTAGATAATTCTAAAAAAAAAATCTTTTTACTTATTGGTAAATACTAGAAGAAAGCAAGCATATTATATTATGATGAACCTGCAGTGCTATTTGTCTCTGAGCTATAAAGTCTGGCTCCATATTACCAATAATTCTTTTTGGTGGTAATGGCAGATCAAAGCCAGATATGGATAAAGTTGCATTGAGCTGTACAAAGTCATTGTAACGTCTGCTCACTCTCCAAGATCTTTCGGGTAATGGACCTCTCTGTGTTTTGATTACGTATTCCTAAATATACAATATACGTATCAAAGTTTTCAGTATACATCTCAACAAGTAAATAATAAACATGGCTGTATACAAAAACAAAGTTACAAGATATACAATTTCAACAAAATATTTCAATTTGTGATTTGTGTACACAAAACAAATACTATATTGAAATTAAAAAATATAATCAACTCCAATGAAATATGTAATAACAAAAATTCTTAAATCCGTACAACTTTGATTAAACAAATGAAAATAATTATAAGATGAGAAAGAGAGAGAAAGAGCGAGAGAGAGAGAGCGAGAGAGAGAGAGAGAGAGAGAGAGAGAGAGAGAGAGGGAGGGAGGGAGGAAGTGAGATACCGTATGCCCGTCGATGGTCCTCGCATTTTCGATGACACTGGTCAACTGCTCCGTATCATCTAACAACACTTTATTCGTGTATCTCTTCTCGAATAAAGCCATTGATCGTTAGTCTGACGCGAGGCAGGGCCCGTACGGGTCCAATTGCGTTTGTCTCTCGCACAGTTTCCGCGCGTCGCCATACATGACGCGCTTCTGCATCATTGCAACATTGGTGAATGCACGACAGACGCTTATCGCGAAATATTTTCAATGTCAAACACACGATATACACGAAGAGGGAGAAAGGATTATACGATAACTCGCTGACGCGTATATAATCCTATATACACGACGAAACTTTTGACAACACTCGGCGATCAGGTTGTCACTGACGGCGTGACGTCACGCCGGCGCAGATAGATTCCTAGAAAAAAGTCGCATACCAGTAAAAATCCCTCTGTTCTTTTATTATTTTATTCTGCATTTCCCTCTATTCCCTCTAATCCTGCGAAGTGAAATTCTTCTCTTATACTTACAAAAATTTATATACCCGCCATTCTTTGTTCGAAAGAACGACAAAAACATATGACAATCAGACTCATTATTATTTTATTCGCGGCAGCTTTTTGACGAAATCTACTTAACATTTCAAATAAACCTGTTTGTTTTACTTACATTTTTTTACATTCAAATTCTGGGAAGCTATTACTGGGTCCTTGAAACGAGGTGAAAATTAGTGAACAGATTTATTAGATTTCAACAAATAAAATTGTAGATATTCTCTGAATTTCCTCACTTTTGTATTTTCCATTTTCTTTCAAAAACCGTAATAGGTTTCCCGCGTCTTTTTTTTCCTTCCATCTCCGACGCTCAAACATGCATTCGTCAAAATGCATATGTGCACAAAAAATCATCAGCCAATCGCATTCATCTAATTGCAATATACCATCCCATTAGACATGAGTGATTAATTTCTACATTAATTTATGCACATGCATCTGTGCAAATTTGTCTGGATAAGCTTCAAACTTGCATTTAAAAAAATTTCTCGATTCTAATTGGTTGCTTCCAATTCATATATAGTTCTTTCTTTCGTATAAAAATGCGTTCGAAAATTCAGCTTGTGAAGTAAGGTAGCGTTTAATTGACCAATCAAGATAAAGAAATTTTTGTTTTTTTTATGCTGATTGGTCAATTAAGGCTCTAGAACCAATTCGTAGCAAGCTAGGGAATAACATGTGACCAATCTCCTATCTCTTCCGGAAATAATGGATATAAAACGGAAATCGAGTGCTACACGTCGTCCATATTCAATCCGTTTATTCATTGTTTGCTATCCCTTATTATATATATATATACAAATTTATGTACACATACACAGTGACTCTTCCAGCTTACGGCGGCAAGATAAAAACAAAGGTAGAGAAAGGTTAAAGGAGCACGAGAATCACGCAAGGTGTTTGTTTACTTTGAGTACGTTATTATAATCGGGAATTATATCGAGAAATGGAGAATAGCGGTGAAAGCGGAGACGACGGTGGTCCTTTAGGATCGACTGCATTCCTGGGAGGAGGTACTGTTGCGACGTCTTACATTGGCGTACAATCGGATATGGAAGGTAAGCTAGCGTTCTTTCGATAGTATCGGGAAAATTATGAGGTATTTAATGATTTATCATTACCCTATACGTTGCGTCTCTATATGTTAATTCTTTCTTCATACGTAGTTCCTCAGACTACACAAGATGTATTTATACTTTATTTAATATTTAATTTAATTTAATTTATTTTTATTTAATTATTTTACTATTTTATTTTATTATATTTTAATGTCAATCAGATACATTAGTTGTATTTTATATTTTTATCTCTCTGTCGTTTGTCGATATTTTGCAATAAACATAAATTTCTATGATAAGATCAACTGTTTTGAATAGATAAGTTGTTGAATTTTTTTACTTATTGCCTACTTTGAATTATTATTATATTAATATTATTTTTTAATTATTATTGTATTAATATTATTACTTGCTATAGAGAAATGTAAAGGTAGAAATATATTAACTAAATGTAATTTATTAAAAGAATGATATTCATGTAATATATTTACACATATATAGATACTCCTCTGTAAATCATTGCAAATAAAATTGGAAATTAATTAAATTCTTTGGATTGTAAGACAATGTACAAATCTTAACAAATGCTTTTAAATACTAAACAGATGACCCTGAGAACACGGATGATTCCAATCATGGTACTGGAGATCCTTTGCAAAGTCCTGGAGTTTCCACTGGCGGTGGACCACTTCGTGAGCAGGATCGCTTCTTGCCAATAGCAAATGTTGCCAAAATCATGAAAAGAGCCATTCCGGAGGCTGGAAAAATAGCTAAGGATGCGCGTGAATGTGTTCAAGAGTGTGTGTCAGAGTTCATTTCATTTATCACATCAGAAGCAAGTGACAGGTGTCACATGGAAAAACGTAAAACTATAAATGGTGAAGACATTCTGTTTGCCATGACTAATCTCGGTTTTGATAATTATGTTGAGCCTTTGAAAATGTATCTGCAAAAGTATCGTGAGGCAACAAAAGGTGACAATCCTCCCAATACTGGAGCTACAACCGGCAATGGAAAAACAGAGCCGCAAGGCATGTATGAAGATCAATTATTTGCCATTACTGCAACAGCATCAAGTGTAACCAGCGCTGATACTCCTGTCATATATAGTTATTCATCTAATGAGCAGATGCAGTTTCAACTTTCCTGATCATTGGGTATTAAAGTGATATCGATATAATGTATTTGTTCTAAGACACACTGTGTGATTTGTGAAACAGATCATAAGGACGATTGCGCACAGATTACAATTTCATGGAAAAGAGAAACTTTTTTTCCTAACAATATGTGGGCAGCAAAGTATATTAAGTTTTAATGTTAAGTATGATTATGTTAAGATTTGGTCAAGAAGTATCGCAAGTTCAGGTAACTTTACATACCTTTGTAAAGAAGCAACTTGTAAATGTGAGTAAATAAACCAGGAGACTGAAGAAAGATACCCAGTCGACGATGACGGTTTCTTTACTTTCTCGATAATACGACAAGGATAGAAAAACGTAGCCGATTCCTTTATTTATCTATTGTTTAAGATCTAAAGACGCATGTTTAAACTACTTTTTAGGCTGCGAGAATTTGCGATTCAAGCCGCAACAGAAACTAGAGCCGAATAAGTGGGCAAGAACCGGCAGTAAATCGGCGTATATGGTATATAGAATTCATTCGTAAAAAATGTTCGGGGCGCGCGTTACGTTGTCCTTTCACTCTGGTAATTGGGCAGGTGAGAGCAGGAGCTCGTGTCCCTTCGTCGCTGGTGACACGGAGCGGCTGGTAGGCGCGATAGGTCGTTCCTGCTGCGTCGGCGGCAACAACGAAGCGGTCGATAATGTTCCCGGTCGCATGTCTGCTTTCCTCGCCTTCTCCTTCTTATTCGAAGCGACGTGACAAAACTGCCAGCGGCACTGACCGCAGCGACATAGGCAGAGGCACATCAACACACGAAACAGGCAGCACAGCAATCCGGCGCACAAAAGCGATGGACCGACGAGTCTCAGTTGCGGACTTAGAAAACCCTTCTCACCGGTGCCGACGAACGAGATAACTAAACCGAGCGCAGTGGTCCCTAAACCCACGTAGAGCACGGTGTTGACTGCCGCGCTGACCTCTCCTCTCTGCCGTATGGCATTACTGTCATCTTCCTCGTCGTCGCTGCTCCCGTAGCAATAACTGGCATCTCTTATCTAAAGCACATTCGATTCCGTGTGTATTAAAACTTAATTTTTTTATTAGCAGATGCGTACTGTATTTCAATAGCATATGTATTGATTTTTGTCGCGACATTCCAAAATCTTATGTCTTGAAGAATTTTTTAATTTCAAAAATTGACTTATAATTTATAACTATGCAATAATTAAAAGATAGAAGCAGATGATAGAATTTTGTTTTAATTTTAATAATATAATGAAAAAATGCTCTCTCTTTTCTCTATCTAGAATTGGACCCATTACACTATTACTAGAAAGATTCGATCAAAGAAGCTAGAAGCTGCATAATCTAGAAACAATTGAAGAACTTACCCTGTTTCTTTTCATCCATCGCCGATGCGCTTCGCATTGCTTCGTCCTATTGTAGCCGGGTGACGTAGGAGATAAAGGAAGGGGCGAAGGTCTGTTGCATCCCTGCCATGCTGCTTTACCGCCAGGTCCTTGACCGCCACACTGAAATATATAATTCTCAGACATATCGTTACGAACCGATTTTTACGACCAATAATGATGAGTTTGTTGATGGTAATGTGATAGACAATGAAACTGAGTTACTAGGTCTCATTTATTTTCAATTTATTACTTATTATATAATTAATTTTAAGTTGCAAAGTTTTTTTCTAAAAAAAAAAGTGTATTTATAATATTTTAGATTTGATAGTTAAGATCTTTATAATTTTTTTGAAAATCGACATATTCTTTGATGTGATTATGTTATATGAATAAATGAAATATGAAATTATTTTAGAAATGATAGCAGAAGAGTGGAATGGAATGTTCTAAGAGCGATTGATAAAGTCGTCAGATTTGCGTCAAGGTCGCTCGATCGATTTCGCCATTAATTGGCACAAAGAAATATTAATCGATGAAATATGCATATACGATTAATAAAATTCGTAGTGACAGATTCTAATCTATAACGGGTTCGATTGTAGATGCTGATCCACGGAAAGATTGCGTGACTATTAATTTATAACACGCTCACACGGAGGGATCAAGAAAGCTTTTCAACGCGGCCGTGACTCTTGATACTTACCCCATTCGCATAAGATCGTGGGGGATATTGTGGTAGCGGCGGAATGAGTCTGGTGGCGAAGTTGGAAGGTAATTCTCTAAAATTCACCACCTTACCACCCCGTAATCGCTGTTTCTCTCGCTGTGTTCGTCTAATCAATAGAGCAGCCTGCATTCCGCTTATTCATTTGTACCGATTGTTGAAATTTTTTCAACCCCCTCAATGATGGCCGGTTTTCTTTCTCTCTCTCTTTTACCCTTGATAAAGGATAAAGAGAAACTTTTTTGAAGTCCACCTCAGATATTATTCATTATCGATCCAGGACGGTACCGAATGTAACGATATACATCTAACGTCGTCGGCATCGATCGATGCTCATGCTCGCCCAAGACGATAATCGCGGGGAGCATGTTTCACGCTATACTGAAATTACATTGCGGAGCTTTTAGCCGACCTGGAATCCTAGAGAGATATTTGGGCTTGCAGAATCTGTCATGCCTTTCTTGTATCGTTCGACAGATTTACTCGCGTGTTATACGCCACCAGACAGCCGATCGATGCTATTTGCTATATACTTGCTGCACGAGGTGCCGGCAAGAGAGATGTGTGGTGCAATCAAAAGGAGCGTATACGCTTCGAGGGGTGAATCACGCTAAAGCAATAGAGTGAGTTTATAATCTTCGTTAATCTAATTCGTCAATGCGATCGTGCACTTGGCAGAGATAACGGCTGCCTGTTGTGTAATTGAATTTTCAGTATATATCCAAATGTATAAAACTGAAGTGAAGAAAAGATTAAAATTGACTTTTCTTTCTATTGAAACTTGTGATGAATAAAAAATACAGTTTAAAAAAATTAATCTTTTATTGTGCCAATTTTTCAATAATTAATATAATGTATGCTTTGCAGGCTTGACAAAATCAATAAAATAATGGAATTTGACAAAATGATATAAAAAACGAGGTTCGGCGACTGTGCACGGTAAAAGCAATTAACGCAAATAATGTAAGCGTGTAAGAAAATTTTATAGATTTTTAAAATATATCACATCATTTTTTATACTTGCTGAACCTGACAGCTCATGAATGTTTGACAACATTAGTGTTATAAGTTCAACAATTTTCTCTACCTACTGCGCGCACTGCATGGCGTATTTATTTCATTTTGCGTGATTCCTAGGCGCGTGTATAGATACGCGTGGAACTATATATAAAATATGACTTGTGATAAAGAATCGGGCGATAGAGAGCGACTAAGAGAAACAGCGTGAGCTGGTCGAAAAAGGCTGACATTATGAGAAGAGAGTGCTCAACGATGTACCCACCTGTAGCTCCGAAGTAGGAGGTGATACTCGGAGATCGAGGACCGAGGACGGCGGGAAGGGAAACTTGCTGGACTTATTGTTGGCCGGATAGGTGGTGGCGGACGTTGAGGACTCGAGAGAAAGTGGGGGTGGCGAGATCGGGAACTGGATCGGCGAGACCGGCGCGACCTGCTCCTGGTGGGACTTGTGGTGATCGATGGCGTGACGGCGTCGATCGTCGATGCCTGGATGAAACGCGGCGGACGACGAAGACGTCGATGTCAGCGCTTGCTGTTGCGTTCGTGGGACTTGTTGACGGGTGGTGGCGAGTTTAGTTGGAGGATGGTGATGGTGGTGATGGTGATGATGATGGTACGGGTGATGGTGCTGGTGCTGGTGCTGATGCTGATGGTGCTGATAATGCTGCTGCTGCTGATGATGACGCGAACCAGGGGGTACGCTCTTCAGTCTTGGCGGAATGACATGGACCGGCGTTTGTTTGTTAAGCTGCAGCCGCTTCTGCTTCCTCCGGTTGGCGATGCTGGCACCACCCGCCGCGGCATACATCGCTCCGCGAGTTGCCCAATCGCTTCTTCTCTTCCCGTCTCAAAGCAGCTCTGGGATGCCCCCGTTCCTGTTACGAGTTACATTCGCATGGTCGCATGATGCGCCGATGATGGGTCCGTGTCATGTCAGGCATGCCACACACCCCTTACACTGTCCCAGAAGAATTTCTCTTTGCCGCCTTCTTTTTCTTTTCTTTTTTCCTCTCTTTTTCTTTTTCTTTCACTCTTTCCTTTGCCTCTCTGGAAAGGCAAGAAAGGTGACGGAGCTCCGCCCGTTCTGGCGCCCGTCTTTACGATCTACGTCTCTAAATCGCTATGCGACAAGCACATTGAAAGCGATTCATTTTACGTTAACTCTAGATCAGCCACTAATCAGCGAACGCGTAACGCATTATTTTCTCGGCGATTCGCCATAGACATAGGTTGTTACGTTTGTCTTCAATATGCCTAGTTGGTTCCGCGATACAATATTTTTCAAAGGCCCGAATCACAAATAATTAAAGATTAAAATCTATTTTTTTTTCAGATATATTTTATTGCTTTCTACATTTAAAGTGCAATAAGTGCATATATTTAAATATTTGAGAAAAAGAAAAGAGACAAATTGTAAGAGAGAAAATATGCGCTTGAAAAGCGTTATTCTTGAACAGGAATATTAATACGAGTTATAAAATTCAAACATTCTATGTTACATATTAATAATTTTCAATCACTGTTTATCATGCAAACTTTGAACTCTCTGGGGATAGATTTTAATGCCACTTACATGGATCTTAAAATGATTAAAAATTTTTAATCTATACAATTTTTCTTATGTAAAGCACTTTGGTTATGCGTCCGCTGGATATTAAAAAAGTAAGTACATACATGAATATTACGATGCATATGTAGCAAGCAATTCCATGTTACCAGAGAAAACATATTTAA
Organism: Cataglyphis albicans; assembly: GCA_038406275.1. Taxonomy (NCBI): domain Eukaryota; kingdom Metazoa; phylum Arthropoda; class Insecta; order Hymenoptera; family Formicidae; genus Cataglyphis; species Cataglyphis albicans. The sequence continues at coordinate 807,595 of JBCAUJ010000130.1, forward strand.
AAATGGAGGCTTTAGCACAACATACATATACATATACATACATATACATACATACATACATACATACATATACATATATATATATATATATATATATATATATATATATATGTGTGTGTGTGTGTGTGTGTATCAATAAAATATATTTTAATAGTAAACACAAAAAATAGCGATAAGTTCAAAACAATGTTTTTTCATAATATAATTTGTCTAAGATATGTATACATCAGAATTTAATGTCTTGCTCTGGATTTTTATTTGCTTTGAATGTCTGAAAGCAAAGCAAGGGAAGTTGCATTTGATTTATAATCTAATAATTGCTACATTCTAGCATAAGAAAATTTTGTACGTATAATGACATATATATGTATGTGCGTATAGAAAATTTTTAATGAAATTGTAAACTTCTTTAATGTTGTAATAAATTAATGGTATTCCTTAATTTAATTTAATTTACCAAAATAATTATAGATATTTTTTGAAACTTTTTATAAAATTGATTTTAAATATTCAAAAATTTTTATTTTAAATACAATATAATAGTGTCACATTATCGTTGTAGAGTATCATGTTATCGCAAAAAAGCGATCTTGGAAAAACTTTGTGCATCAATATCATGTATAACTATTGATAAAATCTTATAACGTGAAATAATTATAGATCTGTAGTTTTTTTTTCAACAAAGATTATGATAATTGAATTACAAATATTACACATCATTAATGTTTACAACACTTAAGAAAAAGCGGAAAGCAATTTCTATTCGTGCATATTTATATCAAAGTATTCGGCTACACATCGCAAGCCTCCCTTGCATAAAAAGGCAGTGAGGACAGTATCACAGTAAAATAAATTTTGTAGCTTACATGCAAAGTATATAAACTTTCATGATTATTTCGATCTATAAATTATTTACATTATTTAGATTGAAAGTCAGCTGTGTTAGACGGGAATTGAAAGAGATTCGGAAATATTCAGAAACAGAGATTATGATACGGCGATTTTAAAAATGTATGACAGATGAGTTAGACAGATAAGCTTAATCGTGTCTAAGCGAATAAACGACATGCACGACGAATATGTGCGCGCACAAAGGTATATAGACAGGAACGTATTTATAACGCGATAGTCTACGCTGCGGACATTAGTGGGACCAAGAAAGTCCACGATAAATACAACACGCAAGAGATACCAGAAGAGGAGTGACCTACTCTGATATCTGTCATCTACTCTTGATAAAAAAGAAGTTACAAAGGCTGACTGGTGGCCCTCGAGAATGTCATATATAATGTATAATTCTTTTTTTTTTCTTTTTCATTGTTCTCTCATGACAGAGATGAAAATTTCTTTTCTTTTGTTTTTACAGGGTGGAAAAATATAAAGACAACGAAAACGACGAGACAATAAAAAGGCTTGAGTGTATATCTTTTTTCTCTTTTTTAATTTTTAATTCGCTAGCGACCGCTGCAGCAGCGGACGGCGGCTTCAACGGCAGCAACAGCAATATATAGCAAACCAAAAAAAAGAAACAGGCATCAAGCCAGCCAACAACACCAACAACGATTACGCGTACCGACAATTCGGAAAAAAGAGAGAGGTATCGCCACTGTGTGTTCAACCCCCTTTTTTTCTTCTCTTCCTCTTTCCTCCTGCCTCTCTTTCTCTCTCTCCCTTGTTCCCTCGTTCACAATAAACAATGGTACGTCGACATTCGATGTCCCCTGTGTTGCTCGATTTCCTCTTTTTCGTGCTATTCTGTTTTATCCGTGTTTCACTCTTACGACGGACGATGCGGAACGGGGATTCATGGAATGGCGCACTCGATCGCCAAGGAGGCACACGAAGCCTCCATCGCCCTCCTCGCGTATGTAGACGCACCCGTCACCCCCGAACGAGCGTGCGACCACCGACTGACGGCTGCTGAGCTAGCCGTAGACAGCCGCTCCGCACGCGCATCTCTACTCGCCCTGTCTCCTTTTCACTCTTTTGTCTCTGTCTCCTTCTGTTGCACCCTTCCTATTATCAGTAGCCGCGCGCGCACTCCTATGCGCAGGGCCGAGACTAGGAATCGAGATGTGAACACAATAGCAGCTGACTCGTCACTTTCACCGCATTCACAAGATATCATGTATACATTCGCCAAAACGTGTCGTTTCAAGAAAAAAGAGATGCAACATTTGTGGATGCCATAAAAAAAAGAAATATTATATTATATTATTATTAAAATGGTATTATACCTCAATGATATAATATATATAAAAAAATAATTATTTATATATTATTAAAAAATGTTATATTAATATGTTAAATATTAAAATAATTACCTCTTTCTTGTCATTATTTAAAATGTGTACTTATACATATATAATATAGGGCACATTTATAATAACTTGTGTAATAATTAATTCATCATTTTTTCACACAATTCTCCCAAAAAATACAAATATTTAAAAAAAATGTCATAAATTTTTTAAAAATTATAAATGACGTCCTTCAAATATCGTTCATCTTGAAATTTGCACTGTATCATTTTCTTCCAACATTTTTCTGTTGTTTCTTTATTTGAACCTGTTGTGAAAAAGCTTGCTTATTATATTATACTGGCATAGATATATTTATATTACATACATGTTATTATATATCGATTTATTAATATATTTATCAGATTATTATATGTTCTCGATAGCCATACGTACTTACGACGAATTTAGAATCGACGGAAACCACTGCTTGGGAAACGAGGGGAAGAAGGGTTTGGATTGTTTAGACAAAGATCCTTCTCTCCCTAAGCGTGTAGGAGGGATGAGTATTGTCGAACAGCGCAATGCGCGTGTGCGGAAACGCCAAAGTCGAATTCTAGGGCACTCTGCTTTCGCGCCCATCCGCTACCCCGATTGTAACCGGGTTACCTCACCTTCTCGATCTCACCTGGGTCGATATCCGCGTTAGCCCGTTGCCTTTGACCTTTCACCTTTATTACCTTAGCCTGATTTCACGGCGCAGGTATAACGACCTATCTCATCACGCCTCTATGATTCGTTGGACGAATTCCAAGAATTTTTGCTTCGATTATCATGCATGCCATGAATAAAAAAATTCTTATCAATGCCATATAAATATGTATAATATATATAAAATATATATATATATATATATATATATATATATATATAATTCAAAAAATATATTTTTGTTCTATAATAAAAAATTATTTTTATTTATTTATTTATTTATTTTTTGTTTGTTATAGAATATTAAATTTCGTCTCATACAACTCATATTAATTTTAATTGAATTGTTGTTATATATTATAATAAAACATATTTAAGAAATATTCTCTGTATTTATATTCACACATATTTTCTATGCAATATCTTACGTTAATGTCAAACTGTCATAGATACATAATTCGGAGTCATATAAGAAAGGCACGAATATTTACACGAAATATTTATGTAGACATAATGCATCCAACCTCACCTGATTCAAGTGTACATATGACATATATAACAACATAAATAATTTAGAGGGCGTTATATATACTTAGGGGCAGATTTACATTGCAATCAATGACTTTTCTAGCTAGATTCAATGTCCAATAAGAGACTTTGTGTCCTAGGAACTGTAATAGTAATATATTTCTCCCTATAGTACGTAGTTTGCTATTGGATATCAGTTTATATCCATAAAAAAAATATCGATTAACGTGCGATATTTGATATTGGTCTAAAATGATTATTTACATTATTAGTGAAATCAAGCGGAATTCTCTTTTAGGCGGTATTTGGAAACTGTGATTGATTTATATAGAATAACGTGTATTGTAAAAAGTATTTTCAAGCAAACAAGAAACTATATCGATAATTCACGTTGTATAATTGATTTCAATTTATTGAAGGAAGTGTCAAAGCAATTTGTGTAAATATGCCGTAGATCACGAAACTTTTATCGTGTGTACACGTGCATAAAGAATCAATTTGCAATATAAATAATTAATAGATATGTGATATTTTGTATAGTGTAATAAAATTAAACGATGAATCCGATGAAGAGTAACGGTGAAAGTGGTAATGGACTGGAGGATCTTGGTATACCTGGGCCAGTGTTTTTAAGAGATGCTTTAACAAGTTGTACAGATCCTTTGAAAGCCATCGAGGAATTTCAAGTAAATAATAAAAAATTTTGTAGTCTAGTATAATAATAATTAAATTAATTAATTATTGTTAAATTAATTATTGTTTTAAATGTATAAATTATCATAAAAATATGCATATTTTTTGTAAACATATTGATAACGGCTATCATATTTCAGTTAGAAAATGGCATATTATTACCATCGTTGAGACCTATGTTACCTCTGCTTGATTTACATGGAGTTAGAAGATTAGATTTTCATGCTTCTGTTCTTGAGGAGTTACGAGAGAAACTTATCAAACAAATTAATGAAATTGGTGTGGAAAGAGCCGATAAAGGTTCCTCTGGCGATAGAAGATTAAAGGAATTATTATCTAAAAGTTTTCCTGCTGTGAGAGTCACTGGCTTGCGACCTGTTGTCATGTGTATCTTAAGGAATACTCCGCATATTGAAGAGAAGTATTTGCGAGTGTTAGTAGGAGAGAAGGAACTGTATAATGATGCCGATACAGAAGTAAAACGCCAAATATGGAAAGATAATCAAAGTCTTTTTGGAGATGAAGTTTCTCCATTATTTAGTCGTTATATTATTGAAAAAGAACAGATCTTATTTGATCACCGCAACTTGAACAGTTTATTTTTTACACCTTCTCCGAAGGTAGGTTATAATTAATCAGAAATTTGTGAGCCATATTTATCGATTTCTCTTACTTTGTATATAGGTGAGGAGGCAGGGAGAAGTTGTACAAAAGTTAGCCCACATGATTGGGCATAGTGTGAAATTATATGACATGGTATTGCAATTTTTAAGGACTTTATTTCTACGTACTAAAAATATTCATTATTGTACTCTAAGAGCAGAACTACTCATGGCATTACATGATTTAGAGGTATCTAATATATATTATTGTTAATTAATTTTCCATATCCTATTATTAAACTCTATTGATATATATATATATATATATATATATATATATGTGTGTGTGTGTGTGTGTGTGTGTGTGTGTGTGTGTGTGTAATAAACTATTGTGTTACTTTAATTTTGTTGAACACGATATTTGTTATTAGGTGCAAGATATTATTTCTGTAGATCCTTGTCACAAGTTTACTTGGTGTCTGGATGCATGCATTAGAGAAAAGAATGTAGATGTTAAAAGATCTCGTGAGTTGCAAGGTTTTCTGGACAGTATTAAGGTAAAAAATTGAAATATAAACTTGTATTTTAATATTGTTTGATTAAAAAAATGTATAATTTTTTATAGAGAGGACAGGAGCAGGTGTTGGGAGATCTAAGTATGACTTTGTGTGATCCCTATGCAGTAAACTTTCTTGCTAGTAGTGCAATCAAAATAGCTCTTCATTTGATAAATAGCGAGGCGTTACCTAGAGAAAATGCAGTGCTTGTATTATTATTAAGAATGCTTGCACTAGGATTGTCTGCTTGGCAGATGATTGATTCGCAAGATTTTAAGGAGCCAAAATTGGACATTCAAGTTGTTACAAAGTTTCTGCCAGCACTTATGTCACTTATGGTAATTTTATGAAATAATTAATTAAAAAACTTTTGTAAAGAGTTAGAGTTTTATAATATAAAGATATGGATAAATATATATATACAAATAATATTAATTTTTAGGTTGATGATCAAATAAGACAATTGAATTGTAAACTTCCACCTGATGAGAGAGAAAGTGCCATCGCTATTATTGAGCATTCTGGACCACCTCCTGATGCATGCCAAGCATATGCTCAGTTGTCTGGAGTAGCAGCAGTTCTATCAATGTACTATGCATTACACGTCGGAGGGGGTGGTGGAGTTGGAAGAGGTAGAGGGGATGCTAGAGGTTTAATGAGAGTGTTAGCAACACTTCCAAACTGTCAAGCACAACGAGCTTTTGAAGATCCATTTTTACACACATTGGTAACATATTCATCTTAATAATGCATTTATATTTTATATGCTATTATTATGGAAAGAAAACATTTCTTTCACAGTTTGTCACTGTTAAATGCTGAAACTTATTTGCAAACTGTTATAAACTTAACAAGCAAACTTAACAAATTTAATTTTTGATTGCAGGTTTCATTATTAATACTAAATATGGCTGATGAATTTTCAAATGAGTCCTTCTGTACAGTAATTTTCGACGAATTTTTTCTGGCTGGTTTAGGTAGAGATAATGTTACACGGCACTTGTTAAAATTACTTTGGTATATACATCCTAAATTGCCATCTGCACGCTTACATTCATTATTGAAAGCCTTACAACCAACAAGTCAGGTAATATATTTTGGAAATTGGAATATTTAAAAATATTTATGTTAATTGTTATGTGAGCATTCATTTATTATATGTAATCTTTTATATTAATTAAAAATCTTAAATTTTGATAGCATAACGAAGCAGTCCACAATCTTTATGAATCTTTACGTGATAAAGTTGGTAGTCATTCTACAGAAGATCAATTAGCATCAACAGCTCAAATGGATACATTAGGTCTTGACTGTTCTTCACCTACTCTTACTGGCATACCAACAGCAACATCGAGTACAGTACTTTAGGAATATGTCTAATTCAAGAAAATATAAAAAAAATAAAAGCTTGAACTTCCTTGATTTACAAGTACAACATGAAATGGGAAATGAAGTGAGTGATATCATATATATATATATATATATATATATATATATATATCCGAAAATTCGCGCAATACCATTTAAGGAAAGGTAGAGGGTGTTATTCTGAACAGAAAAGTCCTGTTCCATTTTTTTCTATAACACTTAATAAAAGAGTTATTATTGAGTGAAGTCTAGCCTATCATCGCCTATTTTTAACTGGACGCATGGTCGATGAGTCGCGCGCCTGGTAATGTGCGGGAGTGCTCAGATGTTTACGACGGATTCTGTGCAGAATAACACCCTCTACCTTTCCTTAAAGGGTGTTGCGCGAATTTTCGGACATCCTGTGTATATATATATATCTTTTGTCTTTAATCTTTTATTGTAAATATATCTACCAAATTCTGGAAAAAATTTTTAATGGTTATTTTGTAATAATGGAAAAAACTATATTATTAAAGTGATTCTAATATTGTAGACAATATATTATTATATACAATAAGTAATTAAACTTTTTGAAATGTATTTTATATCAGATTAAAAATGTAAGAAGCTAGATAATAAAGTTAAAAAATTATAAAATTAATTTATATAGTTATATTTTGTACAAAGTTTTCAATTAACATTATTATTTTATTTAGATGTATTTACAGTATTTGTTACTTCCATTATGAGTCTGTCCAAATAGCTGGAATCCAATTTATAAGTCATAAGAATCATTGATGTATACATCGAGGCTTGTTTAGATTGGAGTAATGATTGCAATTGTACATCAATTAAACTTAACCTGAAATTATATTTTTTTTGGAATTTGCACTTATATAAATTTTGTAATTATATTCTTACATTTTAATCAAGATGAGTCCCACAAGTGTCCATTCAGCAGTTTTAAAAACAATATTTGAAGCAGATAAATTAAAAGTGGTAATCAACATTTTGATTAATGAGTATCTTTCGTGATCATAAGTACATTGTGCCATTGAAGAAGTGCCCGCATTTATCGTTAAAGTGCGCATCAAATCTGGCAATCTGTAATCGATAAATACACAAATGATTTATTTGTAAAATAATTAAAGCATAGATATTAAGCTTTTTTTTAGCATGTGACAATTTCTAATTGTATCGAAATGGAAACTATTACATTTTATTAAGTTTGTCCAAGAAAATACGGCGGCGAAGTGCATTGGGAGTGTGAGAATCCGTTAATGGTAATACAGAATCATCATCATCTTTACTATTTAACTCCTTGTTATTATCTTCAGGCGACGTTATTGTCATTCGTCCTTCATAAAATGCACGCACCTATGCACATATTATAACCGATTTGTGATATATCCTGTTCGGTTAAAATTGAGAAAATTGATTATACCTTCAAATCGATTTTCTTTCCCTCCTCTTGAAGTGCAGAGAAGTGAGGCAAAGGTTTGAGCACGTTTCTCTCTAAATTGACACGTTCTTCCTTTTCATCTTCTAGCTGTAATTTATTTAATTTTTTGCACAGTTGTTGGTATCTATCATACCGTGTAAGACTTTCTAACAACTGACGTTTCTCATCCATCTCACCCGTTAGAAGGCAAAGTGTATTTTCTGTAACCCATTCTTTAACACTTTGTTCAACATGCATTACAAGTTTGTGATAAATATTAGCTTGTGTTTTTGCATTGCAAGATTCCGTTTGTTTATATTTTTTATTTTTAATTCTATTTGCATCTCTCTTTTTCTTATATTCATTGCAAGATTCAGAAGAAATTGTAGCATTATTGTTACATATTTCATCCAATTCAGGCTGTGCTATTTTTCTATCATCATTCTCACTATTATTTATTTCATTTAACTGAGGTTGTAATTTTTCATTATTTTCATTGCTTATTTTACTTGATTGAAATAGTAATTTTTCATCTGTATTTTTTATGTCATTACTTATTTCATTTAAAGATTGTATTATTTCATTACAATCATTTTTGTTAATTATTTCGTCTAATTGAGACTGTAATATTTTATTATTCTTATTAGTGCATGAAACATGTATATTTTTGTTTTCTGCAGCTCTACTATTATATTCGTGCGGAATATTTTCAGATTGCTCAGCAACTTTTATTTCTAAATTATGCGAATCTAAATTTTCTTTAAGAATATTAGTACAGTTGCTCTTATAATTTATAGATTCTTCTGAATAGTTATGATTTTTCTTCTCTTGATTCATATATATATCTAATGAATGTAATTCAAATTTATCAGAATTATTATTTATAGGAATCTCTTTTGTTTTTACATTGTCATCATCAATTATATCTTTCGTTAAACAAGAGCTACATATATTTTTTTCCTCAGAGCTTGATGATATGTCTTCTTTTGTTTGTTGACCGCTACATTTTGTAGATGTTTTGTTGTCAGTATCTATATTTTGTGGATTAATCTCACCAATATTTATTTCATCTCCAGGTATACATTGTTTAGACTTAGAATTAATGGGCAAAATTCGAAACATTGGTATATCATCTACTTCTCTCAACCATAGTGGACTCTCCAGCATTTGTTCGAGAAGATAATTGGCTGCCCCATAGCACGATGAACTACAAAAATTTTTCCGTCTACTAATATCGTATACCTTGTTTCTATGCACCGATATATGATACTGTTGTCGAATAATGACAGTCAATGGTTTTGAACAGAGAACATATCCACACAGCTTTATTATTGCTCTCTCTTCTATAATGTCTTCCATGTGACTTTTATTTATAAATCTTAGCTGAAATTAAAAGTAATAAAAATAAAAATATTCTTGTTATTAAATATCCAAATATAGAGAGATATTTGCTGATATGTGCTTACATTTTGAAGCAGCCATTCAGAATTTATATTTGATTCCAAGAGCTGCTCGACTATCGCAAGAGCTTTCGTATCGCATTGCTTCTTTTTTATTACAGCTAGTTGTATCTGCGCCTTACTTAAACAAAAATTCAATCTGTTTAGATAAAAAATTTTAAAATAAGAGATTTTTCGATACAAAAAAGATTTTACCTCATCTTCTTAATTTTCTGTTTTTCTTTAGTTGCTGACATCGTTTCAGCGTTATTCATAAGATAACACACTTATAACACTGATTATAGCATCGCTTAGAAAGTTAAAAATTAATTCTTCATTTATTTATTATTTTTTTAACAACTGTCAATGGAGTAGCTATTTTTCGTAACTCTCGATTTATGAGGTTAATGTGTTTTAAGGTGATATTACACTATCGTACGATGAGTTTATCAATAGATATTTTGATTGGCTGTGGATAGAAAATTACTAGAATTTCTAAAGGTTCTTGGTACAACAGCCAATCAGTACGTCCGACAAACTGACTGTTACTTTTATACAAGAAGTCAATCGATTCCTTTATTTTGATTGGTCCATCAAATTATCACAAATAAAGCGCACTCTATATCTAATATGGCGAACTAACGAGTATCAATTTTAATTCACTTGATTCGGTGTGTGTTGTGTTTATTTAATAAACGTGCCGGTCCGTCGGAGCTCAAAAATTCAAATTTAGAGATTTAAATTTACAGTTTATTTTATTAAATTATGTTTTTTTTTTTTTATTTTTTTGAAAGTACATATAATGTGCGCTTCGCCTAATTTAAAATTTGCGCGTTAATCTCTTTCAAATTATCTACTGAAATCATCCAAGTATGTGAAATCATCTAAGTTCTTTGATTTCGATTTCCGAAATCTGCAATTTATTTTACACAGATATATATGTGCCTTTTACAAATAATATTTTTTTGGAAAGCTCACAGAATACTCTTGTCAAGATATATCCTATTGATGAAAGAAAAAAATCATATAAAAGGCTCGAATATTGAAATTTTGATTATAATTATTGCTATATTATTTATTTCGATAGAATAATACTTTTAAAAGAGAGGAAAGTTTCGAAAAAAGATGCCACAAAAAAAAAATATTTAAAAGATCATTGTCAGAATTTCTTATATTAATTATTTTTTCTAATGGCAACAAATCGTCACATGTTAACCATTAGCTACAATATCGCTCGGCTCATATATACTATCTCTCTTTCTCTCTCTCTCTCTCTCTCTCTCTCTCTCTCGCATTTATAAATATGAAAACGTACACACACTGCGAATTGCAAAGTGAGGAAGATATTCGTCTATATTATACATACACATAT
>JBCAUJ010000130.1:824868-841793 GCA_038406275.1 Cataglyphis albicans
ATATTTATGTAGATAATATATAGATAATATATCTTAGCTTCTAAACAAAGCATATTTCACTTGGAAATTAATGTAACATAGTATTAATAATTATTTTAAAATTTATAATTACTTTAAATAAGATAAATAAAATAAAATAAAATAAATTTTAATAATTATTTTAAAATTTAGAGCTGGAATCTTCGAATATGAATTAAATATTACTTCGAATATGAATTATATATAATTATTCCAAATGAAAGTTTTGGAATTCTTTAATTACTGTAGTTTATAAAAAATATATTTTATAATTTCTCGAAATTATTTTGTTATAAAAAATGTAACTATTGCATTGCATATTAAAAAGTTGGAAGAAGCAGCGTGTTCTCGCGGATATAAATATCCGGAATGAAATTGAACGTGAATTGCCAAGCAATTCGAACGCAGAATCTCTCTGTTTAGTTGGCCTTTCTTGTCGGTCGATCGAGTCGGAGGAGCGTGATGTAACGAGCATTGCTTTTCTTGAAGTCCAAGCTAGCCGACCGGAGAAAGTTGTTTGCACGATATAGCGTTGTATCGAGGGGAACACGTGACATAATTGCGTGTACCGGATTATGCGTGGCAGGTCCAAGCGTAACGCACCTTCCTCCGATGTTAATGTTTCTTTTCTTTTTGCGCCACTTATGAAGAAATGTATATTTCTTCGAAGTTTGCTTGCGCGAAACAGAATTCTTTAAATATTGATCAACGCGAATTTTGTGACTGGTTTTTTTTTTTTTACTTTAAATTTGAATAACCGAGCTTTTGCGTGATCATATAAATGTATAGATCTTGCATAGTCAATAAAGAGTGGTGCTAAAAAACACTTTCGGATATTGACAATCGAGGTGTTGGAGAGAAGAAATTAAGATTTTGCATTTCTTATATATGCTTATATGTGCTCTTACATAATAATATTTAAAATAAATAAAAGCGAATATTTTTCTCGGCATTTTTGCAATTTATTTCTAAATATTAAAGTAAATAAAATCTGTGGATTCTAATAAAAAAGTACGACGAAAAATTGATGAGATTAGAAAAATTTTATATATCGCGAAAGAAATTGAAAAATTCATTGATTATTTCGCGACTTTTGTATTTTTTTTATAACTTACTTGTATCCTATAAGGGAACTCTCGGAAATAAAAGTCCTCGCGATCGTAGAAAGCGATCGAGTAGGAATCTTCTTTGGAAAGCTTGCGTCGGTCCAGACCCTCCTTAAGAGTTGTGAGCCCGTAAAGGGCACCAAGGAGGTAGAACACGAAAAGGAGGATGATAATCACTTTCACAGGGCGACAGTTTAGCGCAGCCGCTAAATAATCACGGAACCAAGTCATGCATCCGTGTTCGGGATTGTCGATTGGATTGTGAGGGTCGTCGGGATCAATTCCGCCCGATAATAGTACTCTGTACAACCACGATCGATGAGCTAAAACAGCGATTTAAAAGAATGCATCGTTAAACGCAAAGAAGTGAGAGAAATTTTCTTCGCATAGCTTATTCGTTTCTTATTAAGGCTATTGCAAAATAATCTAATTCCTTAATTATAACATAATCGTTTGCGTAAATAGTGTGATAGCGCGTGATAGAAATAATATGACTCTTTTTCAATATTTCGCAGTCGATATGACAACATGAAAAATAAAACAAGGAGAAAGCAAGTTCTCTTTCTCCATTACGTAATACTGTGTGATCTAACGAATTAACGATATTCAAACGTAACGCGTGCATTTGCACGACGTAACTTCAATACATTATGTAGACGTAACAATTTCGAATGGTCTTAGAATAATGATGATTGACATAATGATACAAATAGCAGAAGAAGACTAGTAATTTATATAGATTGAAATTAATTAAAACTTGAAATTAATACATTGCCAGATATATTCCTTCCGATGAAGAAGATAGAAATTTTGTAACAGATTTGTAACAAAAATTTGAATATAAAAAGAAGCGAGGAAGATAAATTATATTTTACTATTACAATTAAAATAATTATATGTATAATACTCACCAGATTTAGATAAAGGTTGCACTTTGCAGCATAAAACACTGTGCAAATTCTTTTGTTCGCAATAACCGCTGATTGCGACGCATCCGCTGAAGAATGTCAAATGGAACAGGAAAGTGAAGACAACTGCGAAACCTGTCATTTAATGCATGCTTGATATTAAAAATATAAATCACATTATGATGTTACTGTGAATATTTCAAAAAGTATTGTAAGGGGATATCTCAAAAAGCTATCGTTTCTTATGTGTCTTATTATATATGTTTTATGTCAAGGATTTTTTTTTTTTTTTTTATTAGAAATTATTCAATTTTTTTTATTATCTTCATTTATTTTTTAGCAAACAATATCGGCATGTTATCAGTTTTGAAATATTCTACGTAAAAAAATTATAAACAAAGATCTATTTACGTAAAAAAGTCTTGGTACCTGAGTAAATGCAGAAAATCTGAACTGAAGGGAAAGGCGACCAAACGCCGATAAAAAAGGATATCATGTCCGTTAAAGATGTGATAGTGATGGAAACAGCAGCTTCGCTTAATGTCGCCGCCATCCTTTCTGGCACTGGTTTACTGATGCTCGTCCTTCTCCAGGCTGCTAGCATAACAAAGGTATCATCGATCCCTATTCCTGTGACAAAAAAATACAAATACGTTAAAAATCCAATAATCCATGTTTCTTTCTTATTGTGATTCGGTAATTCTAATTATTTTCCTTGCTTACGTATATAAAGTGACAAATTATACTCTTAATTATATAATATATTATATAATTATTATTATTTATGTATATATACTTAATATATAATAATTATTAAACATAATTATTTTAATTATTATTTTTTTAAATATATTTATAATTATTTTTTTTTGTTAATTTTTTAAAAAATTTCTTAGTAAATCTGTCTTAATTTTTAATAAATTTTATTAAATAATTCCACAAAAATTGAAGTTTTTATATTTGAAGAGATCGTCAACGATGAATAAGTTATTTTCTTAAGAAAAAATTAATGTTGCTTGAAACAGTCCGCATTTTCTAAGCGTGCGATTGTTCCTTGAAAATTTATCACCGCCAATTCTTTGGATGTCACGTTTGTCTACATGAGTCGCCTCTGATTTTTCAGAAAGTATAAATAGGAATAGAAACGCGTTTTCTTTGCAATATATCAAAACCGTGAGGCAATGCATTTCGCATATGCATTAGGTTTCCTATCGAAACAAAGTAATTGTACGTGACTAATAAAGATGCATATCATATAAAAGAGAAACGCTTTTCTTTGAATATATAATTTTATTTTAATTTCTACTTAGAATTGTAATAAAATTATCAATCTGCTGTTACATATATTTATTCATTATACTTATTGTTTTACTAAAATTATTTAATTTCATAATAGAAATAAATGAATAAGTTTCTGAAAAGTCTAGAAAGAGACAGAAAAATTGTCTCCCCCATTAAATAAAATTAAATAAAATAATATATAAAGAAGTAAAGAGATATATATTAGTTTGCTAATCAATTATATATTTTTGAATAAAAGTTGTGAGTGAATATAATAATTGGTTTGAATTGCGTCCGGTCGATTGGATTGCGAATAAAGCTGTTATTATCGATAAAGACCGATTTTACTCGGCGTTGAGCGCAGGCGAGCGCAACGTCGAAAGGGAAAAGAAGACTTCCGCTTTTCACATAAATCACAGTATGTTTATTTCGCTTGTATGCACCTGACGAAGCGAGCTAACATATTTATCGCCGAGAATGTACATTTCTACGTTTCAGATGTGACAGGGAATTACGGCATCGTATTGCAAAAAAGACTAAGCCCTGTCATTATTTTCGCCTTGCTCAACTTATACAAAGTATCAATCTAAGTATCGATTGACAAACCTTCCTACACATCGATTTAATAAAGAGAATTGCGAAAATAACTAGTGACGATTGGAAAAGCTGTATACGAAGTATTTCAAAATTACAAATTACTTGACAATTTCAAAATTATTTGTGAAATTAATATTGCTAGATACCATGCAACCTTTATTGCCAAATAAATATATTATTTTTAATAATTTTAATAAATATATATTTTTTTAAACAATTTTTTTTTATATATAAAATTAAGTTAAATTTGCGTTAAAAAACTTTAAAAGCAGTATTATTTAATATTAATAGTTCTAGAAGGACTCTAAATATAATACTATTTCAAATTATAAATCCTTACAAACTGAACTCTCTATGTATTTGGCTAGTTAACTATTGATTTCATATTTTGTTTTGATATTTTAATGTTTAAGGGTTTTTTGTTTTTTAAAGTTATTTTTTATAAAAAATCTATTTTTTAGTTTTTTATTTTTTATTAAAAAATTATTTTTTAAGGTCAATACATAATTCTAGAAGATCTCTAAATAATTTGTACGTGAAATAATGCAATTAATATATAGTATGTCTGTAAAGTCTGTCCCCTATCCCTATCTCCTATATTTCGGAAATGGCTCAAAATTATAAAAAATTGCGAAATACGCTTTCAATCATTTCAAAGAGCTATTTTTTAACTCTAACTCCCTTAAAAGAGTAGCCCTTCGAAATTATCAAATACGTATTTTCGCAGTTTTTCATAATGTTGAGTTATTTAATATAAGAGGTAGGAACTTTAGTAGACATTCTGTATTTATATTATTTATTATATATATGTATATATATAATTAAATTGATATTACAAAATCTCATGCCTTTAATTATTATCAGATAATTGGATAATGGACTAAAATTACAGTGTTTAGAGTGTTGCGACACCCGAATTATGGCAATTTCAATAGCAGCTTACCTATCATGAGAAACGGTGCGGCAAGATTGATGCCGATAAAATCGATTCCCAGATACATGCATAATCCAAATGCAGCGACCGTCGCCATGGCGGCCGAGATATTGCCCAGAAGACCGAGCCAAGGCTTGCTGCGCACCCAATCGGCCATCATGCATGTCACGACCGAGAACAGGCCCATTATGATGAACGTGCTGGTGAAATACGGCAGGACCGTCTTGGTGTTGGCCTCTAGTTCCAGTTCGAGGGTCCTCGAGGCGAATCTCGCGGTGCTAATGTGCTTAAACGCGCCTCCGTCCTCGGCTTTGCCGACGACTTCTAAGAAAGCCTCCTCCCAGGCGGCGCCGCTGATTCGGGAAGGAAAACATGTGGAATTAAATTAGGAAAAATTAATAAAATTAATTGAAAAGTATCGCGCCCTTGAAACATTATTTTCGATCAAAAAATATTTTGATGGAAAATCACTTAATATCAAAATGAAGAGTACACACCAGATGTATACACTTATCTATTTAATTATATTCTGACAAGATACAGAGGTGATAGTGATTGATAATTTTTAACAAGATAGAGTGAGGAATTTAATTTTTTTTTTTTTACTTGACATATATCCGAAACGAATATGGCGGGAAGGTTATTAATATGCCTCTATATGCAATGTGTATACCTCAATGTGTGACAACAATAGATAATCAATACGAATAATCGTGAGTGAATCAGACATCTATTATTTGCACGAGCATTACTGTGATAGCAATGAATGATTCAATTGATGATATCCAATTGGCGACTGTAGATTAACGAGACTTTATTTTTATATAGGCATTGCTTTTAAAAATTTAAAACAATTTTATATAATAACATATATTATAATCATTTGTATAAATAATATACAAAGTGTCCTAGACCATCCGTACACCTCTTTTCTTTCAAAAACTGAAAAATGTTTTCAACAAAAATTGTATGGTTTTGAGGGGAACATAAGATGGTATCATTGGCTTGATCTTGGCATCGTTAAGATCAAGTTGTTTTTCTCTAAAATGCTTAATTTTTGAAAACAAGGGGTGTACGGGTGATCTAGGACACCCTGTATATGCAAAGAAATGAGAAGTACAGAAATTAGAGAGAAAGACCATCGTTTATATGAATTTTTTAACAGCGCATCTCGATTATATTTTATCAAAATTGTAGTCTGAAACACTTGTAAAAAATCAAAATTTTTAAACAAGGAATCGCTGCCGATTTTATCATAGATTACAAAAATACTCTATAAGTATCGTTCAGCACGTAGAATATATATATTTTTATAGAACTCTAACCGTTCGCAAATAAATTATGGTCAAGACTATGGTTACTTTCAAGATCGTTCTCCCGTATAAGTAAGATAACTGACCAGTTTTTCTGCGACAAGCTCCGCGAGCGTATTTGCAAACTCAAAATAAAACGAAGTGTATAGACTCACATCTGGTCTTGCTGTGGACTATCGACTGTGATGAAGTAGCCTAGCTGCACCGAAGGCACCGATTTTACAGTAAGATCCTCGTTGAGAACACTTCCACCGAAGAACACCGGCAACAAATGGGCGTCCCAGGTGGTCGGATTGATCGTTATCGGGAATGTCAGATTCAACTTCCGCCTTTCCACTTCGCTGCAAAAGTCGAAGATTCGATCAAAACTCGACAGATTTATTAACAAATTGTTTTGAGCAAAGAAAAAGGAAGTTATTTTTTTTTTTCTTGAACTGGGATACGAGATTTGTTCATTTTTTTTTTTTTTTTGCATATTAATTTTTTTATTGCAGTTTATGATTACTCTATCACGTGATGTAGATTTAGAATATCGTTGGTGAAACACTCATCAAGCCACCGTGCGCAAATCTGCTCGTATGTGAATTCGTTGTTCTCATATTTTGCTTTGACATTTTTAATTAATCGATCGAGTTTCATTAGCTCTTCCCAAATCGAGGTTTTCAGCATGTTATTCCCGCCATCCTTGGGAATCACGATTACATGACCGAATCGGCCTGCAACAAGCAACATATTTAATTGATCTCGAATCAAGAAGAAATCCTAAAATGTTACCTTTAATTACAGCAAGAGGAGATTGAATTGTGAACTACATTTCTACAAACATGGAGAGGAAGTCCACTTATGAAAGTATTTAATAATAGAAATTATAAAGAAAGAAAAAAAAATATTAAAAAAAATTAACTTAAAATAAATTCTATTTTACGAAATTAAAAAAAAGAATTGAGACTATAAATCCGATAATTTCAATATTGAAGAATTGCAGTTAAAGAATGATTGCAATATTCAATAATTCTCTTTTATATTTACTCGCCTAGTGTATTGTATCTTTTCTAGAGCATTTTACAGAGGAATTTTTTTATTCTATATATTTCATGTGCCAGCTGTCGATTAAAAGGATTTTCTGGGATTTTCTTTATTAGATTCGTGGAATTCTTCGTGAGAGAAGAAATCGCCAGAATGAATGATTGATGAAGATCTCACCTGGTCGAGTAATACGACCGACATTGAATTGATGGCTGTAATTGACTTTGAAGTATTGCTCGACTATCGCCCGCTCGGTCTTGCTGGGGCCGTTGACGGGCGAGAAGAGATATTCCGGATCAATCTCGTAGTGTATCCTTTGATAGCCGGTGAAGCATATGCAAGCCAATAGTATCGGCACGATTACGAAGTAGCCGGGATGTCGACCGACAATGAGGCCGACTTTGTAAAACGCGCGGTTCAAGAAGTCATCGACGCACGTCAAGTGCCACATCTGAAATGCGAAAGTAACAAACAAATCCATCTGTTAATTGTTATCGTTTAACGAATAATTATTATAATTACTCATTTGGTGAAAAAATTTATAAATGAATTGTGTGAACCGCTAAATTAACTACTGGCATTGAAATCGCTGTCGCGATTTTCGTAACTAAAAGGTGAAAACTTAAAAGTCTGCGGAATGAAGAAATTAAGACAATGGTCGTTTTCTGCAAACAGTTCCTAGGACGGTGTGCAAACAATAAATGTTTGTGTAGAAAACACAGGTGCTTTATACAGGTGCAAGAAATGTTTCGTGCTATCTAATTAGTATTTCGCATTTATGATGCATTACGCGTTGGTTAATGCAAAGCAAGTTGCTGTGGTCGAATTATATGTGTGTAGGATAGAATCTCTCGTACGGTTCGTTAAACCCACAATGCGAAAGATGCGCTACTCGTAATCTTTTTACTCCTCCCTCCATCTTTCCCCCCCTCTCCCCTCCTCCCTCCCCCTTCTCTACTCCATTTTCCCCTTTCTCTCTCTTTCTCTTTATTCGTTTTTGTTACGTAAAATTATTATTTGCTTAAGTTGATGACTGCACTCGACATAACGTGGCTAGTTTATTTAATGCTCCTTGAAGTAGAATATGCGAAAAAGATCTGTCATACTGTGTCGTAAGAAGTCAAATTAAGACCTTATCGAAGCTTTACGAAAGCAGGCAGTGAAGTGAAACTTATGATAATTTCAACAATTAAAATGTCAAAGATGTAAGATTGAATATTATGGATCAGTACGATGAAAAATTGTTAAAATTAAGAATATATGTTAAAAATTTTTGATATGGAATCAGAGGAGTTTTATATCGATGATTTTAGAATTTTCTTTATGTCAAAAATATCGAATAATTCAAATTGTGTTCGTGCCTGGTTTCTAAAATCTTAATTTCAACTGTTTAAATTATCAGCGATTGTAGCATTAAAGAAAATTTGCACGAGGGGAGCATTTGGGATGATTGTCATTGAAATCATGTAGAAAAGTGTCGTCAGACTTGACCTACATTCAGAATTACGTGTTCAACATATTAAAATTGCAATGAGATTATCATCAATCACATTTTATATAAACGAATCGTATATTGAACCAACGATGTTTATTAATTTTAATTTTTTATTGCGCAATTATTTTTTTATATCTTTTTAATCTTCGGGTCTTATCTATATAATACATAAAAACGCTTCTTTGTGTTTCATATGCATATATATATATATATATATATATATATATATATATACATACATAACATGTATGCAAACTGTAGAAAAATAAAACTGACACAGAATGAAGATTTTAAGTTAAATTAAAATTTTAGATTTTTAATTTAATATGCTTAAGTTTATATAAACACACGCACACACATACACATGCATAGGTTTGGCATAATATTGTGGCGTAATCAAGAATCGATTAAATTTACTTAAATCCATTATTCATAATACGATACCTCATTAATAATTCAATTTCAATAATGTGATTTGACCTATTACTATATCTATTACATATTAATGATAAGAATTTATTGAAATAATCATTGTATAAGCTTGCAAAATTATACATGTTTAATAATTTAATAATAAATAATAACGTAATAAAATAGTACAGTAACAATAAAATATTTTACATTATCTTCTTTGTTATCATGGCACTATTATGCGAATCTCATCGAAAAGATTCATCTTTCAGTTAGCAAAGAAATATTCGCTCGAACGATTCTTTATCAAAAAAAGGGCTCATTGATCGAAACTAGAATTCTATAGCTTTTGTTCTGACACAAAGCTTTATTTCATGGGACGATGGTGCCCCCATAAGGGATCACATGACATATCGAAGGAGGATGAATCATCCCTCGTCAGATTTTCACGCACGTTCCTCTCCTCACCTTGAAGTGTTTCAAGAAAGTTTTTAATTCATTTTGCGTATAGACAGTCTAGAAATATATGGCAACTGTATAGCTGACTTTAATCATCATATCCATTGAATTAGAAGGAGACGGAGAACTCCTGAATAAGTCTAGCAAGAATAAACAGATGTACGGGGTGTGCGAAATATGCATTGGTTAAAATACATATTTTTTATTCAAGTATAAAAAGTTCGCGGTTATAAATTCCTGAATATCCGCAACGAAGTTTCATATAATTTCGCAGAAACATTGCGCATCGATGCCGCGAACTTCCCCATATAAATTTCCACATATAAAACGTAATGTGTACTTCTGGGCGAAATAAAAAGCTCCATAAATCCTCGTGAAGCCTGTTACACGGCACGGTGTTTCGCGACACGAAATGGCATTAGTTGCAAATATGGATTCATGCTGAGGACGGTGGCGAGCGACTTTCTAAAACCGTTTGCAATCCCGGGGCGACACGGATTTTCCGCCGTACGTCGCGTATACTTATCATTAGCAAGAGACGCACGGTATCGCAAACCGAAGTTCAGAGGCCAGTACCCCTCGGCATGCACGCGCGTGGTTTGCCTCTTGGAGAAAGTTACGTCGAAGCTACTTTATTGGGTAATCCCGTAACTCGCCGCGCACTTGTCGTTTCTCGTTTAGACACGATTGAATAACAATCGCATAACAATAATCGGCGCTTTTGCCATGCCATTTTAGAGACGGTTGCACTCTGCAACTGTGGCCAATTCTATCGGGGCCTTAGATTTCCACGCGTGTGTCTGGAATGTTCGACGAGAATTCTCTTGAGACAAAAGGAAGCTTCGCGCTGTTTTGCATATTATTTGCATCTGCCTTTCTCACCGAAGAGAGGAACAATTACTTCAGGACTTTAGAAATAACTTCGACCTGATCTGAATAAATAGCTTTGATAACCAATAGCCGAACGTATTCATACTGATAGGTCATTGTTCTTAGAATAGTGGATTTAATTAGAGTAGTTTTCACTAGATTGTTCCAGTTGTTAGATAAGCAAAAGTAAAAAAAAATAATTGAAAGTGATAGTGTAAGAGATATATGTATATAATCATGAGCCTTATTTCTCGTCAGCGAACCTGAATCGTTAGATAATCTTAAGGGGAGAAACCAGCGTAATAGTTAAAAAAAAAGGTTATTATTAAGGATTTTTTTTCTGATAAATATTTTTTTTTTTAAATCATTATTAACATCACAAGGTACATAATTTGAACTACTTTTTATAAAATTTTTGTTAAAAAATATTAATATTTATATATAATTTATATATTTATATATTTATTCTTAAAGGCGGCTTACAATATTGACTACAATAGCCAATAGCTAATAAGCTAATAGATTTTATATAATAATAATAATATTAATAATACAGTAAATGAATTATTAAGGATGTTCTGGATGTACGTAGTAGCAAAAAATTGTCAAAATTAAAAAGAAAACATATTTCTTACGTTTATACAGTTTGAAAAATTAAAAAAATAAATTCGGGTTATGAAAAAAATTAAAGTATCATGAAATAATATGTATTTTGACATTTTCGTAAAAGAAAATAATTGTAATTAATATTTTTTCCTAATTTATGGCAAAAACTTTTGATCGTGAATATCCTCTGAAATCAACTGCAAAAAACAATAAAAAACGAATAATTTGCAGAAAGAGAAAAAGAGACAGATAATATTTTTCTACAATATTTAGTAAATAACTTTTATACAAATTAGTGGATCTAAATCAAGTTTTGCACAAATATTTATTAGAATTTCCTTAATATATGTGCAAATTTTTATTTCATTGATAATATTTTTTCTTTGTCAAATTTGTCAGTAAGTACTACAATAGGCGATTTTCTATAAAAATCAATAGTAACTTTAAATTTAAATAATTTTCAAACCATTAAGAGAATTGTGCTTAGTTTTTGCACAAATATTCAGATGAAATAATAGAACAATCTATGAAATTTTAATGCTTTTCTTAGTATTTCCATATATGTCACATACATCCTTAAACGAGTTATTACATGATTCACTCGTAACTAACGACTTGATCTTGTCTATTAGCATATATATATACCATATATATATATATATCTTAATTGCATCGATATGAATTGAAAGTCTTATCTAGCTGTCATTGGAATTATCTTATGTTCTTATAAAGTTATAAACGAACTATGGAAAGATCGAAGTACATTCTTGTGACAGATTATTATCGTTACTTAGGTCACTAGGACATTTGCCGCTATCTTCTTGATGCTGTGCCAGTAATTATAAACGAGCAAGGAAAACTACTCTAGCGAGTAATATATTATCAAGAATGAATGCATTTGAATAATTTCTTTGAGAAATTGCAGAATAAAAAAACATGTGGATCTCGGAACAAAAAATCTATGAATTAAACAAAAAAAAAGAAGAAGGCAGTTTGAATTAATTTAAATAGAAAATTGAAGTTTATAAATTCGCACTTTTCTCGCATATTCAAAATTTCAAACAAAAAGAGCTCTAAAATAAACTTAGTTCTATAATAAACTTAAGAGATTGTTAGGGGGAGGGGGATTTTGAAAAATAATACAATGCTGTGAAAATTTGTTGTGCCAAAAGAGAATGTAGGATGGAGGCGGTATCAGAAATTTGTCTATTATTGAAGCATCGAGCATCTGTGATTGAAAAGAAATCTTTGAAGATCGTACTATCACAACGTCGCGAGCGGAATTAAAATTTATATACAATATATCTTTTCTACAGACCGATACATCTCTTTATAAGCGGTGGAAGTCTCGTAATAAACTGTCGACTCGTTAAAAATGATGATGGTTAATGATACTGATGAAGTTCCAAATGGCAGTTGAAAATGCAAGACACACGTCTTAACGACCCGCTTGTAGAATTTTAATTGTCCAATTTTCACCAAGTAAGCATCCTCGCGCGCAGTCTCGCGATTCGTGAAATTCGCACGTAGTAGCTTTTGTCGAGAGACAAAACCGAGTAGCAGACATTGACGTTTATAACTTCCCCCGATGATGTTGAATGCTGCGCAATCGGAGAAAATTGTCGAAGTATGAATGTGAATGGGTATAACGCGAAAATATAAATCATATTATTTATTACTATGTTATTCTATACTATTCTATTAATTGTGTGTGTGTGTGAACAGCATATAACAATTTATTTAATTGATTATAGAGAAAATAAAGAAAAAATGAATTTTTCTTAATTTATATTTAAAATAATTTTGTAAATAAAATTTGAAATTTAGCGCAATATGATCTTATATAATCATGTTCGGCCAGATCTGTTTTAATATATAATCAGATCTAGCCGAATATGATTATATAAGATAAGATCATCGCGTCAAATTTCAGAGTTAATTATATATAGCCAGATCATATATTGCGCCAAATTTGGGATTTAATTACACATGACTTTATATATAATTACATAAATACATTTTTTGGGGGATAGACTATTTTCGTTCCTGAGTTTCGCAATCATCTTCGCGTGAAGAATAAAAAATTGCTTTCCTCGTGATTCCCTCAAATATTACTATAATATTAGTCGATGAATTCAATGGGAAGGAAATTATACAGATAAAAACCTGCGACAGAGGGAAAGTATATTCAAGCATAAGAGTGATTGCTTCCTGGAGATCAGGAGAGTTAGTAGAGTATGTTTAAGCGGCTGAAAGCAGTCTCAGTGAATAAACTTTTAATTTCAGAAAAAATTCATTATATATTTTTATTTACTTACTGCTATTTTATTATTGTTGATTAAATCTTATCATTTTGTTATATTTAATAATAAAATAAAAAGAAAATGTGCATTTATATATCTTTTCTCTCTTTACATATTATTATTATTATTATTATTTGTGGAATTGTGGAAAATATGGTTTAAGAAGAGAGAAATTAAATATATCGAAATGTGATGAAACTTCCACGAACACACGTGCAGTCGTGATTCATAATATAATTTCATTATTGCATCATTATTTATTATTATTTATTGCAATTATTTTATTTTATTATTTGTATCCATCTTATTAGTTATTAGCGAGAAATAACCGGTCGTAACATTCATATTCGAAAGCAATATCTTACCAGAGTTTGCGCAAACGCGATGCAATTAACAGCGTACTGCGTGCAACGAGACCTGTGCATTCAATTCACGTCATCTATAATAGTGTCGCAATTTTTGCACTCAATTTCAATATATTATTGTAATATACACAGTAGTATAAAATATTCGTCAATTATCATTGAATCCGATCTCGCACGAATAGTTGATATGAATATGTTGGAAACTCGCCTTGATCCTCTCTCTGTCTCTCTCTGTCTCTCTCTCTCTCTCTCTCTCTCTCTCTCTCTCTCTCTTTCTCTCTTTCTATATATACATATATATTCCAATATTTTTAAATTTCCGTATATAAAGTTTACATAAAACTTTTCACATTACTCTCTCCTTTGTCTTTAAATATATTTGTGAATATTATTTCTACCTTTATTATATATATTTACCATTAATATCGAAATTTATCATCGATCATGGTATTAATTATTAACGATAAACATCGCTATTACACGTTAACATTCTCGTTTGTCGCAATCGCGATTGCGACCTCACGGGTCTCCCTTATCCTTTCGTTAAATACCTTTCACGTACTCGCGCGCGTTAACGCAGGTGCGTAAATGCGCGCGCACGTGCTCAAGACGGACGTACGTACAACCGCGTGATTCCTCTACCTAAACGCGATAAGCAAGTGCAGCGTGTCGATGTGAAAGTATGCCGTGACTAAGGAGAGAATTTTCCATTTCGTTATTTACAAGCGCGGCACTTTCGTTCTTCTTGCGCTCGCCGCGGCATCGATATGCGACCCTTTCTAAACGTCCTTAACCCTCGCCTTACGTTTCCTTCTCTCTCTTACGAATGCACCTTTCCCCCAAAGAACGAGCCGCAAGAAAGCGCAATAAAGGGTTTTATTCTTTTCGTGCAATGATGTGGATTTCATTATTATTGTAGATTCTTTCGTAAACAATTTTTACTGCTTTCTACGCTTCGATAACTTCACGGAAATCGAGTCAAAGTTTTTTCGATAGATATTGGATTCAACAATCGAATTTTTCAAAAGCTGTATGATCGAGTCTTTAAAACTTTAGGAACTTTTTATGTCAAGATTTAATTTATATTAGATTCATATTAATATTAAAAATATTAAAATTTATATTATATTAAAATTTATATTAAATTTATATTAATGTTAAAATTATATTAATATTAATATTAATATTAAAATTATATTAATATTGATATTAATATTTTATGTGTTTAAAAAATTGTTAGTTCTTCTCGATATATATTTTTAAAGCTTTGAAAATGTTAGTTATGTGCGAGAAGATTTTTTTGTGAATCTTGAATTTTGAATCTCAATCATAAACTTTGGACCGCTCGTTCGATCGACGATTGATATATTTTATGAAAACATTACTGTATGAAGCAGTTTCCCTTTCCGATAGTTGAGGCAAACTCTCCAATATTTCTTCAGCGAGGCAAATGACTTCGTCTCGATCAATATTCCGTCTACGTCTTGCGCAAAAAAAAAAAAAAAATAAAGAAAATGAAAGTGAGAGCGACACAAGCCGATCTATCTGACTATCTGAGGAAAAATTGCACGGCACGTTTGACCGAGATGTAACTTGGATTAATAAAATTACGAAGATAACATATGCGAGACACACCTGGGAGCGAAGCTCCCACACGTTAACTCGTTCGCGCGATCAATGCGCTCCTCCTTTCGAAGGTAAGCCAGTGGCAGTCAACAACCGCAACAGAGCGACAATAATGCAACCTTTTTTTTTTTTGGTCTCATGTGTACTATTTTGCACATTACGTCGATAGTTTACGACAGACGAGCGTCTCTCAGGCGCTTTTAGAAATTTAAAATAAAAATTTAAAATTTCCGCTTTTTACCGGAAATTTAAAAATATTGGATATTTTTTTCAATTTACACAATATATATATATATATATATGTTGGAAACTTGCCTTGGTCCTCTTTCTCTTTCTCTCTCTCTCGATAGGTTAATTTTAATTTTAAACGAGACAAAGAATTTCTACATAAATAAAGTAAAGTTCACATGTCATTGATCAAGGTTGCACTTGCACATGCGCAAGGTATATTTTTGCGATCTTAATTTCAATGACTCAGTTGCTAATCAAAGTATCGGAGTGGATGCTTCCTTAGCGAAAACATGGAGCGTTGAATATTAAACACATAATCATTTTGGTGATGCTTAATAAAAAAATTGAGGCTGAGTTTGGAAATCATTTTCATGTATTTATGCAAAAGTTCGCTAAAGGAATAAATATGATTTTGCAATTCTATCTTAAATGGAGGCTGAAGCAGCTTTTCTTGTAGACAAAAGAAACTTTTTCGGGGCGTAAATTTCGGATGTCAAAAAAATCTTGTCTTTTTCTTTTCTAAGGAAACCTTTTTTTATCATCTATTGGTGGCTGACCTGGACCACGCCTACAGATTCTTTCACAGGTAGCAGATTACTAGCAGGTCTGTATTTTAAAGCAAGAAGTCACAAAAAATACAATCAAGTCAAAGCTATAGTTCTTTCAATATGGTATTCTTTAAATATTTTTGAATATAGGAATCTATTTTGTTATCGTTTTCTCCTTTTGCCAAAATTTTTAAATGAAATTTAATTAGATATATTTTTTGTCGCGCTCAGATTCGCATATATATATATATACGCGAAAAATATATCTAATTAAATTTCATTTAAAAATGTATATATGCATTTGCAATATCGGAGATTGCAAAAATGTAACAACTGGCTAGTCATCATAAACTTTGTACCTTGTAAAAAAAAAATACAATTGCCACGTCGCGGAATTTAATTTAAAATAATTGCAACCAGATTGTAGTTTAAAAAGAGTTTACATTTTCTTTCTACTCACTTTGGAACTTGTACAAAGTTACAGTTGAATGTAACTAAGTGTATGTCCATTTTGATCCGCAGTGCCTGCTCTGTCAGCGAAGGAGTCGAGCGTGATAACGTTATACGCGTGTCGGTTCTTGTTTTTCTGATTTTTTTTTTCCAAAGCCGTGAACTATTGCAAAACCGCATGGCTCGTCTTGTCGTTGCGAGCAATCGCTACGGAAAGGGAATCGGGACAAGGTTACGTTCCTTAAAATGACGTATGTTAATCGAGCTTTTATAGCTCGCGTGCGTCGTGCATATTTATAAGCGCGTTTGCGCGAATAATCATTGCGCAGTACCCCTTCGACATTATTTTGACGAGAATTATTTGGCTAAAAGTGCAAA
>JBCAUJ010000130.1:863058-885483 GCA_038406275.1 Cataglyphis albicans
CGTAATGTATTGGCAAAGAAACAGCCCAAGCTTCAATTGCAAATCTCAGGTTACTTTTAATACGATAAGATGTTAAATGGCCCTTGTTCTTGGTTTGTTTTGTTTTTTAAGTGCGACACACTATTACATTGACCTTAGGTTATGGCTATGCATTGTAGCCTTTCTCTAATATTTTTCCTTCACATTTGATCAAATTATGTATTGATCCGATTTAACGACATTCGGTTATAGCGACACTATATCGCCGGTCCCGACAATGTCCTTATAAGCGGGTTGCACTGTATATCATTTAATTTTAATCAGAAGATGAATTGTGCTCCTTTTCACATTTTAAAGAGATTTTAGATAATCATCTCTGATATAAGTTTCATAAATATATATATATATATATATATATTTTTTTTTTTTTTTTACTTACTTTGTCGTTCTTTCTCTCACCGGTGGGGAATAATTGGATGCAATTTTAATAGCAGGCGGCACATCAATTAATAATTGATCTATACTACCTACGATAGCATTAGCACCCACGCGTTTTCCTATTCGCCAACGTTGGGTCAACCACTTCATCCTGTGTATACTGATTATCGTCAACGCGGCGATCCTGAAGCGTATCATTTTTTTACGCGACGATCGCGTGTAAGTGCGTTGATTTTGAGTCAATTGTGCGAGAACATATAATGTATTCTCCTCGCAATACTGGTAAGTGCTAATGACGCATAATAAATATTTCTTCTGATATGCCAATGCCTTTCGTCTGCTATCCACTCTTAAGTATGAACCATAAAATTTTTGTAACTGGAATCAACATATAAACAGTAAGATATATATACCATTGTTATTTATTCTAAAATGTATAATTGATATAATTGATTAATTTTTATGCACATAAATTATAAAAAAATAAATAAATAAATAAATAAATAAAATGTAAGAATGCAAATAATGCAAAAGTAATTGTTGTCTTTCAATATTTTAAGATGGAAAAATTGAATTCATATACAAATTATTATAATTTCAATTATTATAATTATAACTTACAAAAAAAAAAAAAAACAAAATTTGATACCTTTTCAATAGAAATCGTTGTTGAATTGCTGTTGGATGTAAGAGCCTGTGCATTTTTCAGTTTCTTTATCTGTCCTTCAAGTAACTTTATACGCTGCATTGCTGTGTCCCTTTCTATCGTTATTTTGTCAAGTTTTCGTTTAAGATTATTTTTCTCGACGGAGTATTTCTCAACTAATTCATTTAATTCTTTAATTCTCTGCATGGAGCTTGTAGGTACATCTTTGTTGAAATTCATCAATTTGTTGCTAATGTCTTCCTCTCTTTCGGCAACAGTTTTTAAACTTGGCTGCAAATTCTCGATCCAGTCCTTTAGATTCTTCTCTTTTTCCTTTGCAATTATCAGTTTTGTATTGAGCTCCGCTTCTCGCTCTTTCAATGATTCCACCATATGTGTAAGCTTCAGCTCCCGATCTGAGGATTCCTTTAGTTTCTGCTTCGCAAGATTTATGTCAGTCTCCAGATTTATCCTAGTTTCCCGAGCAATGCTAATCTCTCTGTGCAATCTTCTGATTTCGTCCAGTTCAGCATCTCGTTTCTCTTGCTTCCTATTTTCAGTTTCCATCATCATTTTCAGCTGCTTTTGCAGTTGATCACACTCCTCTTCCTGTACTTTCAATTCTTCTGTGGTTCTGTGCAGATTCGCTTCCATGATCTCCTTCATTCCATTAGCTAATGCTAGACTGCTGATCAGTTTTTCTCGTTCTTCTGTCGCAATTTCCAATCGTTTTTTGTATGTACTCGCCTCAGTTTCTAATCTCTTTATATTTTCTTGCAACTCCGTATTTTCGCAACTTTCCTTGGGATCTTCATTTGTCCTTAAATACAAGAAATAAAAAAATAAAAGATTATATAATACATTATTTTCGGAAAATCAAATTTTTTTTGTTTACTTGTCATCTCATTAAAATGTAATTATATTCTGTCGTCGTCGATATCTACCGTTTGCCAAAAATGTCAATAATAGTTATTTTATAATAATAGTTTTAATCCATAATTCTCGAATAACAGATAAATAAGAATATATGGAGGTAAGAAAAATATTATAGGGAAAATCGCATAATAAATAAAAGCAATAAAAAATTAAATAAATTAAAAGTTAGCATGTATACCTCTCTGATTTATTCTGCGCAGCTGCAGCGAATCCTTGCAAGTTTTCGGTTTCTATCAATTTCTTCGTGGACATAAATTGTGATTGTAGATTAATTTGCTGTTGCCTCATCGATGCTAAATCATTACGAAGCTTCTCCTCGTTCTCCAGAGAGGCTTTCAGTTTTTTCTGCAGGAATTCGATCAACTCTGTATCCTGAGTTCGTCCCACTTCCGTTTTCCGACGATGTTCTTCTATCTGCAGCCTTAAGAACTTCACCGCATTTCTCTCTGACATAAGTTCCTTGTCTAACTGGACAACCTTTTTTGTCTCTTCTGCCAAATCCGCCTTCAATTGTAGAATACGATTCTCGTACTCAGCGATTTGATGTTTCATTAAATCACGTTCAATTTCGAGATCCTCTTTCAGTTTTTTCAGTATCTTATTGTCTTTACAGATCTCGCTCAACTTCTGCTGATACTCTTTTGTCGCTCCTTCGACCATCTCCTCGTTACTATCATTCTTAATGACTTGCATAATCTGCTTATCCAATCGCGCGGAGAGATTCAGTTCTCGTTGGACCATGTCTTCAATATCGCTATCATCCTGCGAGCATTGCGCGGACGCATCTTTCAACTCTAATTCTTTCTGTAATCTTTGTATTATATTCTTCAACTCTTCGTTTAGCTTACGCTCATCCTTCAATTTTCTCCTCAGCTCCACAACATTACCAGATTCTTTCATCTTGTTCTGAATAGTTTCCAGCGCCTGTTGCAAACTCTTACTATCGTCGCTCATCTGCCTAATTACTTTGTCTTTTTCTTTCAGGAATTCCTGCAGATGATGGATTTCTTGGTCTTTATTGCTGATAGAGGATGAAGGCGACGATGCGCCTGAGTAAACATCGCTTGTCCGTTTTGCTATCTCCTCTAATTTACGGATAATCAGATCTCGATTATTTAGACCGTCCGTCAATCGTAAGATCTCATCATGTAACTCGGTGATCTCCCGTTCGCGCGCATGAAGCTTCGTCTTAAATTCGTACAACTGCTTGTTCTCGTTTTCGATTTCGATATTGCGTGTCTGAAGAGTTTCTAATACAATATCCTTTTCCAGAAGGAGTTCCTTGAGTCTTTGCAATTCCTGCGTCTTCTCCTGTAGTAAAGAGCTATTCTTTTTTATTTGATCCTTCTCTCTAATTGATATTTCTTTTTTTAGCTTTGTGTTCTCCATGTTCAACTCTGTAATGATCCTTTCATTTACTTGCATCTTGTTCTTGTGATCTTCAAGTTCGTCTGTCTTCAATTTTAAAATATTCTCGACTTCTTCCAGATCTTTTTTTATTTTACTTTCCGACGCCTGAGTCAATTCATATTGCCCTTTATAAAAATTTTTATCTCGTATCAGATTTTCAACAATTTCTTTATACTCATCCTCCAATTCTTGATACTGTTTCTGCATGGAAGCCGATTCGATTTCATATTTGTTTAAAATATCGGACTTTAATTCCAGTTCCAATTGCAGAGTTTGCAATTGATTTGACAAATTCTCAATTTCCTTCATTTTTTCATTAAGTAATTCTTCGGTTCGTCGAGAATCTTCGCTGACATCATTGTTCTTAGGGGATGACAATCTTGATTCACCTTCGGTATGATGTAGCTCCATTTCCGAATGGCGTACATCATTATTGAAACTATGTGTGTGTGAATCTAAATCTAATGGTGGAACTTGCGCATCTATTCTGTCTACATTGAGTAAAGGTGTTTGTGCAGTATCAAAAGTGTTTGCAGTTAATGTGTTCTTCGATATAGATGTAGGAATTCTAATACTGGAGATATTTTGCGTCATCATGTGTGTTGCGTTAATCGCTCGTATAGCTTCAGGGAATTCTTCGCATTCCGAGTGTATGGAAAGAATATCGCTCAATGTTCGCGCGCTGTTCTTAGCCTCTGCTTGTTTCGTCAAATCCTTCATTTGTGTCTCATCCAAAGCAAGCGATGAATAGACGTTCAATTGTTTCTCCTTTCTAGATAATTGCTCTTTCAGATGATCGATCTCCTCGTTCTTATCTGCCAACATGGTATCAATCAATTGTGGCAGTTCTGATTGAACATGCTCTTGGGTTCCAAGCTTTATTTGCAACATTTTCTTTTCCTCTTGAACAAGTTTTAATTGATCTTTTAGTTGATCAATCTTTTGTAGAGCGCCATTTTCCGACTGTAAAAAGTTTTCCATTTCTGCTTCCTTCTCCACCAGCATTTGATTAGTTCTTTCAAGTTGAGCTTTCAATTCTTTCAATTCTATCTCTTTATTAGTAATAGTTTGTTCCAAAGAATGATATTTTGTAGTAGCTTCGTACAACTGTAATTCTAAACGAGATGTTGCCTGTTTCTGAGCGAACGGAGCACTTTGCTTGTGTTGTTCTAAGCGACCGCGCATCGCTTCAATCTGGAATAATTGCTCGGATGCTGTCTGATGTAAAATCTCTTGTTCCGCTAATAATTCCTCATTCTGATTCTTCATCGCTGTCAACTGCATCTCTAGATCTTTGATTCGCTTAAAGGCCACTTCCTCCGCACGTGCATGTTTCAGCATTTTATCTTTTAATTTAAGTACTTGATCCAGCGGTAACATTGGCGGCGAAGACGGATCATCAGGTGTCAAACATCTCGTTGCGTCAATTTGTTCTCTGATCGAAACATCTTCACTGGGTTGACTCAAGCTCAAATTTGAACCGCACATGTGCGCGGATTCTAACTCTCGGATTCTTCTGTCTAATTGATTTTGCATCTCGTGAAGTTCTGCTTTCATTTGCTTCAAGACAGACGAATTGACATTAAAATGTTCTGAGCTTAACTTGTGCTTACTCAATTCCTCCTAAAACATAGAAAAAAATATTGTCTCTTGTATAATATTATTTTCTCTCTTTATCCCTTTCTCTTTTTATATTTATATAGATAGTTATATAATTTATGTACTTATTCCCAATGATTTACCTGTAAACGATTAATTTGTTCGTTTAGATGTCTGTTTTCAGTGCCAGATTTGATAGTGTCCAGCTCTTGAACTAGATCTTGCTGATTCTTTGTTTGCGCGGTTATTACGGCTTCCAATTGACTAATTTGCAATTGCAAGGATTCTTCCCTCTCAGTTTTATCTTGTAACCGTTGTTCCAAGTCAGCAATAATATCTCGTAAAACCCATATTTTATCCACTGCAGCCTTCAATTCACTTTCCTTTTCCGATTTCTTCGCCTCCGTGTCGGACATTAATGACGACATTTCTCTCATCTGAGATTCAAGAGCCTCCACCTATAAATCATAAATCACATATATACATATGTGCGAGTTATTAATGCATCGCTTTTTTCAGGATGTCACCTATAATTCCAGTCAAGCATGACCCAACATATAAAGCATAGAGATATATTATAATATGTATTATATATAGGTTTTACAATAATTTTATTCTAACATACAGTGGATAAAAAAAAAAAAACAATTATATATATACATAATTAATAATACAAAAAATTGTATAATTAGTAACTAAATAAAGCTTATACAAAAAAAGCAACAAAAAACAAAATAAGTAAAACATATTTTTGTCAAGTAGTCTGAACTTATTCATTATAAATATATTTCAAATTTTTTAAACTTTTTATTTATTATTCATCAATTTTGCAAAGCATTTAAATACATTGAGATTTATTTTTTCTTGATATTATTTGAAATAGATAAAATAAGTAAACTGTATAGTCATACATGTTGCTAAATAACGTTTTGATAAACGTATTTATCTTAGCCACTGTATGTTAATAAGGGAAAAAAGAGTATAAAAAATCAAAAAATGAAATTAAATACAATATCACTCACAGTTGCATTGGTCGCAGTTTGAAGCTCAGGGATGCCTGAAGTTGTTTCAGATGATAGCTCAGACTGCTTTGTGCGACAAATAGAAAACCCAAACCAGAGAAGTGCAGAAAAATTTGTGTTAATACAATTAGTAGTGATGCGTGACATTAATTGCCAGCGATACAATTAATTTCCAAATAAATAATCTTTTTAATTGTAGTTAAATTTAAATTACTTATTGTGTTACATCTGTATTACTTTAATTCTGTATTATTGTGTTTTCAATAAAATTGTTTCAAAAAGGGAATTGTTGATATAATCACATATTTTATAAATTATAAGTTTAATCTAGTATTTCTGATCTCTAATTCTTAATAGAAATAAGTTCATTAGACTGTTTTCAATAGAAATAAATATATTATATGACGACATCCAAAATTTATAAAAATAATTAATAAGCATATAAAATTGTATAAAATTGTATAAAAATATTGGTAAATTTGATTGCTAAACTGTAATTATAATTTACATATATATTTGCAATCTATACATATTTTTTTAAATAACAATATTATTATAATTTAAATATATAAAGAGATCTTCTATATAAGTATAAGTTTAAATTTGACCTCATTTTTCATAGGTAAGTGGCATAAGTTCCTTTTTTAGCAGCTTTAAGTCTAGGTTAAATTTAATATTAAAATAAACCACAGAGACCTGTAGTTAAGTTTCTAGAAATGGCAGTCATTATGCCAGTTGAAATTTCCTGGTTAGTGCAATAACTGCTAAAGTGAATGTAGAAATATCTGCATTAATTAATCTTTAAATTAGTTTAGTGATAATCAAAGTATTATGATATTATGATATTTCTCAAAGTCTGTTCAGATTTTTACACTTTTTGATTGCGACGTATAATTCTCAAATTCATAAATATAGAACAATGTCTGTCTCCAAAATTTTTCCGAAAATGATCGTCACATATACCACAATCTTTGATAGTATCAACTAATTAAGGATTAATTAAAAAAGACATTAAACCCTAGCTAGCCAGCGGGTGATTGCAAAAAGCGTATGTTTGTATTTAACAAAAAAATCATCACATTTAAAGAAATAAAATTTTTAAAAAGAGTTTTACCTCAGAACTAATTCGCATATCTCTCTCCTTCTTACGCTCGCGTTCCTTGAGCTGTTCTTGCAAAAGCTGAATTTGTTTCGCGGCTTCATCCCGCTCCATCTCACGCTCGCTCGCTTGCTCGTCCAAAAATCGGCGCGTCGCACGTAATTGCTTGTCCGCTGCTTCAATCTGAATAAAATAATTACAGTTAGAAATAATGAATAAGTATTTAAAAAATATATCTATGATAAATTTTTATTATAGATACGTTTCCCTCTATTTTTTTTTTTTGTCTACTAGATAACTCGATTAATTCGTGCAGAATTTGATTTTCTCTTTTTAACGATATAATTTAGAAATAAAATAAATATATTGTCAAGGCTTTTTCAAATATTCAAGAGTTTTCGAAATTATACAAATCCCAAATAAATTATGTTAATGTTAATAAAATAAAATAATTTTTTTTTTATAAATCTGCAATCCTTAGGAACAATGTTAATTGGATTTCAATTATTTAACGATGCTTTTAGTCATTTTAAGTATAATGTATTTTATTCACAAATAATAAAATAATTAATAACAAGATATTAGAGAATAAAAAAGGGAATCGTTTTATGCATTACAATAAAACGCGTCTACAATATAGCATGCAAAGCGGTTATTATATATTGCGACATTACATAATATATATTAACATGCAACAATACATTTTAGTAGTACTACAACATAAACGTATGTGTAGTTAGTATTGCAAATGGGCGTTAGAAATGAGATAAATGATATTTCAATAAAAAATTATTTACACTTTCTAATTGTGATAGAGCGTTACGTGTATTAATTTATTATAGCCGATTTGGAAGAGTAACTTACGCGAAGAGCGTTTACATTAATATTAGTAATTCTATAATTTACCTTTTTGCAGCAAACCCTGTGAATGTATGGGGTAGGAGTGGGTTCTAAAGGTACCTGCTGGCAAGACAAGAACGCCAATCAATCTCTTAAAACCTGCATCGCAGAACTCTGCACTTTTGATTTGGAGAATTCTCTTTATTAACTGTGTAATCAAATATTTATTTGAAAGAATGATATATAATTATCATACGCGCACAATGTTCTAAATTCTAGCCTTTTTATAAATTACTGAAAAATATTTTAATTATTTTATATACAGGGTGCATGAGGAAAAATGATAATATGTAAATTTATTTATCCTCGAAATAAATTATTAAAATATTTAAAATATAATTATCAATAAAATTAATTAAGAGCTTCAGTGTCTAAAAATTATAGAATGCAAGCAAAATGAAAATTTATATATCTAAAATAAAAAAACAGAGAGTAAATTCGTAATTTCAATCAACAGTATGCAGAAAGATCTCAAGATTCAAGCATTTCAATATTCATTTTTCTTAAGACACTCTGTATAGTGCGTGTGAGACAAAAAATCGCTATTAAAAAAAAAAAAAAAAAAAAAATTATATATATATATATATATATAAATGTATAGAAAACGTGCCACATAAAAAAACAAATATTTGTGTTAATTGTGTGTGTTGCTATACGATATAAATGTAATATCAATATGAAGCTTGTGAATATGGAAGTATTTAGAATTGTAATGATTTGCAAAGACAAGTCGTGTTTTTCAATGAACAGTACACCACAATACTCATCACTGTATCGACATATCAATATCGAATAATCAGAATCATGCAACAATGCATTTTGACAAATAATAAAAATAAATAATTTTTACCTGTTGTTGCAAATCTTCTCTTTCTTTTTTAGAGTCGTCTATTAATTTATCATTTTGTCTGCACAACTCCTCTATCAATTGCAGTAAATAAGATGCATCTCCGCCGCCATTCGATAATACATGTTTAGCTGTGAATTTTATATAAAAATATATCGCATAAAAAATATAAAATATAAGTGTAAATAATATCGTGATAAAGCAATCAATATAACTTATAAGTTTCGTATTGAATTCAATATTCTTTTTTTCCCAAAATATTAAGATTATAATCAATCCGTAAAAAAAAATATATAATGTAATTAATCCTATACTGATTAATAAACAAGTTATTAATTGATGCAAAAGTCAGATGAAAAATTTACCTTTTTCTTGGACCTGTAAGAAGTCTTGCAATGCTATATCAACTCCAGATAGATCACTTTCGCCGTATCCCTCTGTGATGACTTCTTTTTTGTTCTCTGCGCTAATCAACTTTTGTTGTAGATCCAAAATATGCAATTTTAATTGTTCTGCTTCTTCTTGATAGCCTATTATCAAAGCTTCAGCATGATTCAGTTTCAAGGAAAGCTCTTCATTAATTTGACTTGCTAAGAGAGTCTCCTTTGATGGCAATGCAATATTATCTTCATTGTTTAGTAGCGAAAGATTGAGTATTTGTGTGCTATCCGACTTTAGACGTCTTAAACATGCCTTTAGCTCCTTTCTTAATATCTCATCAATGTCTTCTTCAATCAATGTCTTGTTATCGCTGTTAACAATAGAATTTATTTTGCTTGTTTGTGGAGCAAAATGAACTCTTTTAATGGATAGGTTGGATTTTTGGTCTTTGCATTGTGTTTCTGATACAATACTATCGTCCTTACTTAAATTTTCTTCATGAGTAAAGGACTCTGTTAATTGTCTTTTCAGAACTTCATTGATCAAAGTGTTGTTAACTTCTTCTTCACAGATGACAAAGTAATTAACTAATTCTCCAATCAAATTCTTGAGAGTTATGCATGTCCTCTTCAAGTTATCCCTAATAAAAATTTGACATTGTATATTTAAGCATAATAAAATGATTTATAGAGTTAAATATTTTTCATATTGTGGTCTCTGGAAATCCAAGATTCTAATTATTTTAATTCTCAATATCAGAAATCAATTTGAATATTAAATCTTTTAATAATGTAAAATATTAAATATTAAAAAAATATATGTTAAATATTTTTAATAAAAGTTTTCTATGATTGTGTTAAAATTATAAGTTAATCATTTCATCAATTACCTTTCTTCCGTGACATTATCTAAAGATCCAATGTAATCTTCTTGATTATTACTTGAATTCTGAGTTTTTAGAATATCGATTTCTTTTTGATGTTGCTCATACATTTGTGCTACAATGCAATCGTGTTCATCTCTCAGACGAGTTAATTCAGCACTATGTATTTTTTTTATTTCCTGAATTTCTTGTTTAGCGTTGCATGTAAATTTATCTCGCAGTTCTAACAATTCGATTGGCCAATTATCTTCTTTATCTGCTTCCACTGATAATAGTGCCTGCACATAATTACAACAGATTTTCAATAAACATCTAATGGCTTTTAATAAATACAAAAATTGCACAATTACATGAAGGCAAATCTTAGCGAAAGCTTTTATAGCAACATATAAAGTAACACATACAGAAATTATGAATTTCTGATTTAAAAAAATTGTAGCTAATGTTTATTCCCCTTATATTTCATTCTCAATCAGCCCAGTTTGTGATGATCCACATCTACCTGAAATTGTTCTTGAAGAGCGTTGATAATGTCCTGTCTAGCTAGTGCGACCTGTTCTTCCAATTGATGATTATATGCATCACGCAGTCTCGATAATTCATCATTTTCCACTGCCTCCCATTCTGTCTGACAATACTGCATGCAAATATGAAGTCGCATAGCGGTATGTTAGTCACAAGTAAATTTGCACTTTGATATAAATTATCATAAAGAAATAATTTATTTATTTATTTTTTATTACAATATAAAAGAAGAAAATGCAGTAATTACAATAAATAAAAAATCATAGAGATTGTAGAACAAAAGATTCTTTTTATATAGGGATCTCAAGATCACTAAAATGAGAAATGTACTAATAATTAGTGCACGCTGATCACGCCATGCATTTACATTTTAATATGTTTCATGAATTTTACAATAAAAATTTTGCCATAACTTTTTATGATAAATATAATGAATCCAATCGAGTATATCTAATTAATTCTTTCTAATTATATATATATATATATATATATATATATATATATAAAAGACTTTGTCTTTTTTTTAATAGAAATAAAATATAATAAATTTTAATTCAAATTTCTCAATATATAATTTCTCTATATATCGATACTTAAAATTTGAACTGTCTTATAATAGGATGCTTTTATAATAGGAATATTACTATTGCAAGCAAACAGTTTTTGCATACAACACACATTAAGTATGACACAAAAATTGCTATTATCAACAAATGTATATTATTAATAAAGCGAAGTAGAACTAGTAGTAACTAGAAAATTAAACTAGAAAATTTTTTCTCACCTGATGTACAGTGGGTAAAGCCGATGAACGTTCCAGCTTTGCTTCAATATCGCGAATTTGACGTTCATATAATTCTTTCTGTTCTTTGATTGCTTTTTCATAGTCAGCCTTGATAATTTGAATTTTCTTCACTTTATGTTCCAATTCTTGTCTCAATGCTTGGATACTATCTTCGTATTCTATCTCGAGACGCGCTTGTTTTTCATTGTCCATCTTGTTCTTCAGAGATTCTTCGTTGGCATCAGAAGTTGCTGCTCGGGAATTGGTTGCGTTCAAACAATCACCTGCACCACCAAAATATAGATCATCTGTTAGCTCTTCGGTTTCACTATCATTATCAGAAATCCGTTTTGATTGTTGGCTGAAGATCTCCTCGGAATATTGCTTTTCCATCTGCAAGCATTTTTGCTCGAAGTATGTTCGAAGTTCCTCCATCTCCTTAGCATGGCGTGCATTAAGTTCAGCTTTTATATCGTTAGTGTCATTCCCATCCTTGAAAAAAAAAAATACAATTAAAAAGGGATTATAGTAGAAAAACATAATATAAGCACATAATATAAGCACAAACATTGTAAGAAACTCTCTAAACGGAAATTAGAAAAATATCAAATAAGTATGAAAAGACTTGCCTGAAATGATTTGAAATTCTGCACTAACAATTGTAATCTGTTGATCTCTTTGATAGAATCTGCTTTAGTAGATTCTAGTTCTTCTTTACATCGAGTCATAATATCCTGGATTTCTTGGCTTAGCAGTTCTTTCTCCATTTGTAAAGCAGCATTCTCCGTCGAGAGCAGCGCTTTTTCCGCGGCTATTTTCTCGCACACCGTGTAATAACGACATAACTTGAACTTAATTTTATCTATACTTAATTCATCTTCCAGAATTTGCTGCATTTCCTTATGTAAAGTCTCGTTGTTTTTCACATTACTATTATCTATTAATGTGCTGTCATCAGTAATGTTTGTTTCTGGAACTTTTGTTTGATCTATTAAATTTTGATCTGATGTACTGTCATTCAAACTTTGATTTGCTTTAAAATGCTTGGAAGTTGTACTATTTAAGGAAATGTTGATTTTACTGCTATCACTCGTCGCAGTTTGGTTCAATTTTTCTTCAAATTCAGCACATTGAGTCCAAGCTTGGACCAAGCCATTTCTTAATTGTTCGCATTGTGCTTCCAGCTTTTTTGTTTTCTCTGTCATTTCAATTAAATCTTTTTTAAATTTCACATTCTCTGTTTCTTTCTGTTCCATCAGTAGCTTCAGACTCTCAATTTCTCTTTGTTGAGCCTCTATAACATTTGCTGGAATGTCGTTCGCAAAATATTCTTGAGTAGAATTATCGTGAGACGTTACACAATTGAGCTCTTTAAAGGAATTAACTTCCTGTTGCAATTTATCACACATATTTTTCATATCTTTTAGCTGTTTTTCATAGGTTTTCTTCGCGAGATCGGTTTGTTCTAGTTTATCATTTGCTTTGCGCAAATCTTCTTCGAGAACGTGAATTTTTTCAACCAACAATTTTTCCATTTCCATTTTATCCTCACACTTTCGTTTTATCATTTGGTGTTGAAGAACTTCATCATCAAAAGTCTTGTACATGGTTTCACCTAGTTCGCTAACTGTACTGACGCTCGTAGCGTCGAACCGCGACAAAGACCTTTCTAATTCATATATCCTACCACTCAGAGTTCTTTCATGCATCTGACTGTTTTCGATCATCGACTGTGCCGCTGAATATCTACACGACAAATCATCTAGCTTATACTTCAACGAGTCGTTCTCCTGCTTTAGCATAGTGGCATTCGATAAAGCCTGCTCTAGCGATCGTTCGATACTTTCTTTGGACTCTAAGATACTCATCGTTGCAATGTGCTTCGACGTGATTTCCTCCAGCTGAATTTTGTGCAATTTGATTTGCTCGTTCAACAATTCCTTCTCCTTTTGAAAGTGTAGACTTTGCATACGTCGTTCGTTCTCTGCTTCAAGTTTCAATTCGTCGAGTTTTGATTTGTATAACTGAGCTTCCGATTGAGCGACTTTTTGGGATTCGGCATGATTCACCAGTTCGAGCTTTAATGCTTCGACAGTTTTCTTATAATGGGCCAACTGCGTTTGAAAGACAGACAATTCTTTGGCATGCCTGCTTTCCAAGTTTGGCAATTCCTTGTTTAAACGATCAGCTAACATTTTGTTTTCATCCTTCAGTACTTTAATGCATTCTTCATGCTTTGCTTTTATATCAGCAATTTCAGTTTCGTTTTTTATAGTTAATTCCTATTATTATATTTATATTTATTATTATATTATATTTAAATTATATTTAAATAACAAATTATTAAATTACAAGTTATAAAGTTCCATAAGAAACATATGCTAACTTTATTTATTTTTTATCATTAATTTTTTGCATTCAATTATTGCTTAACTCTGTTTTTTTATTCGTTTTTTAAATTAAAAAGTCACATAATTATACAATGTAAATCAGAAAAACGAAATATTTTGCAAGATGATAATATGGATTATTGTAAAAAAAAAATTTATATGAACATGTTTATTATTATCAATTGACTGCTCGCATCAATTTTGGATGCTATTTGAACAAAAGAATAATACACTATATTTAAAGAAATAACATATAATCTTAGGATACAAATTGTAAAGTGTATTGACATTTAGAGTTCATTTTTAATCATTTGCGAACATAACATATCTACCATTAATTATTATTGTATTTCCTTAAAATTCAAATAGCTATATCTCTGAAACTACTGAGAATCATGTTTATGTAATCTTTTTTTTTTGAACCATACTATCATCTCCCAAAATATTTCCCTTTCCTTCTGACTCACCCTGTATAATTAAAATATTTAAACAAAGTTATGTAAAAGAATATAATGCTTACTTTTAATTCTTGTTGGTAACGCGTTGCATTGGCATTTGTTACAGTGGTAAACTTATTCAAAATATGCTGCATATCCTGTTTGATCTTATCAACACGTGCTTCGTATTGTTTCTGTTGCGCCAGGGTTTCATCAATATTTAAGTTTTTTTCCGTGGCACTGAGACGAATTTGCTCAGTTAGATTATCTATCTGCAATTTGTAATCATTGATTTCTGCGTTTCGCGTTTCTCTTTCCATTTCCAATGTTTGTACATGTTTACGTATATCTGTCAAATGCGCGTTCAACCGACGTATTGACGTTTCTTTATCGTTCATTGTCGTTTCCAGAGCCTCAATCTAAAATATTCATAATTGTTTATCATCTTAAGGTTATCATCATTAATAATTATAAAGTTGAAAAACATGAAGTATGTGATATTTACTTTTTGCTGCAAGTTCATGTTATTTATCACAGGATTGTCAATCTGCATGTTATTTAAGGCATTAAGTTGTCCTATGGCAGCATCTCTGGCAGATAATGCTTGCTCTAAAGATGTTGTCAAGTGTTCTATTAGATTATCACGTTGATACAATGCTTTTTCAAACTCTTGGAACTGTTTGACAAGAAAAATATTACATAATGGTAATTACTCTATAGCAAGATATATTTATTACATAAAAACCAGTTAAATTAAGTAAATATTACAAGCTATCTTCAGGCTATTATTATTTTGGAATTGAAATCACAGCAGAGCTCTTATTAAAGTAGATTAGAAAAAAGTAAGAATATTATTGCTTTAATTTTTCTTTTTTAACTTTAGAAAAAAAAAATTCTGTTCAAATATGTGACTTACTCTTAGATGATACATAGATACAATATCTCTTCCATGTACACTACTGCTTTGACTTTGTGATGAATTTGGAGAGGACGTCTCAGCTCGTAGATGATCAATTTCTGCATTTAAAGCTCCAACTATAGCTTCTTTTCCTTGTAACAGTTCTTCCAGTTCCGCAACACGTCCTGCTAATCCTTCCAGATCTCCTTCGCTTATACTAACACTGCTGTGGGTTATATCTCTCGAGGATATATCTTCATTTATCTTTACGTAAGAAAAATATAACATGAGCAATCAATACTAATTATGCAAAAATATTGCATGCTAAATATGCAATTACGCAAGACTATTGTCTCTTATCCTTACACTAGATTCTTTAACCAACGTGGATTTTTCGTTGTGTAATGATTCATCGTCAGATTGCTCCGTGCTTCGCATATTTGTACCTGTGTTTTTACTGGAGCGCATTGCCTTGTATTTCTCCAGCTGTAACAAAAAAATCGAAATTATTATTATTATTAATAGTATTATTATTATTATTATTATTTATTATTATTATTGTTATTATTGTTATTATTATTATTATTAAATATTATTAAATACATCAGACATTAATAACACATTCTTAAAACTGTGCTATTTTTCCATAATAAAGTTGATGGAATAGATAGATAAATTAACATGGGCATGAAATTAATAATGTAAACAAACGATTAGAGAAACGATGTATATGGAGTAAACAGGAAGAATACACAGTAGAAACGACGAACATCTCGATAATAGACAAAAGAAAAGGGCTTGCCATTTCTCTGCCGGCTTCCAGCGAGCGTTTTCTACGCTCGTCTTTATCGTGTGTCGTGCTCATCGCGACGAATTTTGAAACGACTCGAGCTGCATAAAAGACGTTTGTACACAAAGAACGTATTCGTTCGCCTGCCCGTTCGCTTTCTCACAGGCTACATTTCAAATTTTGCACTTCGACGTAAGCTGATGCAGCTTAATTGGTTATCACGCGATCTTAACTCGCTTGATTATCGTCGCTTATCGTTCGTTAAAATAATAAAAACACTGAAAAAACGCAAATTTCCAAAGCGTTAATTAATAAAATGCTCAACGAAAGCGGTTGGGAACGGTTGGTCTAAAACGGTCGCGCGTTAGAATGCGTTCGAAAATACTATCAATTTAATTGATCAATCGAGACCAAAAGGAGTACAAATTTCCTTGC
Organism: Cataglyphis albicans; assembly: GCA_038406275.1. Classification (NCBI taxonomy): domain Eukaryota; kingdom Metazoa; phylum Arthropoda; class Insecta; order Hymenoptera; family Formicidae; genus Cataglyphis; species Cataglyphis albicans. Next base: position 879,458 of record JBCAUJ010000130.1, read on the forward strand.
GCTGATTGGCCAATGAAACCCAACTTTTAGACCCCACGAATAGAATTTTCGAACGCGTCCGTAGTGCCAACATGACAAATAAAAAAGATGAAAAACCCAATCGAGAATGTTGACAGCGCGTGCCGATAATGTCATGTTACAATTCTTGTGGCTCACCCGTGATCGCCCGACCACCAACGAGAAAGCCCAATGAGATAAGACATATAATATTTTTAAAAATGTCTTTAAAAATATTTTTAGAAACGTTAAAATGTGTTAAGTCTTTTTTTAATCATTAAAAAGATATTTATATTAACATTTAATGAGCAGACATTTTTCTAAACGTATTTATAATATTTATATTTATTCATTAATTAATTGTATAATTAAATTAATTGTATATTAAAATTAATAAAATAATATATATAATATATAATAAATAATATTTATTATTTATTAATTGTATATTGTAATAAAAATGTATATTGTAACTCTAATAAATAAAAAATATTAAAAATACATTTAAAAAATATCATTTGTTTATTAGATTAATATAAACATTATTTTAATAATTAAAAGAAAAATTAAGCCATTATTTTAATGTTTTCAAAAATGTTTTTAAAAAATTTTTTTTTAAATTTTTTAAAAATATTGTCTGTTTATTTAAAAAAAATTGTAAGGGCAATTTTTTTGTTCTTGATAATAAAATATTATTTATTAAAAATGTGAAAATGTTTGTATTTATTATTTTTATATTATGTATAAAAAAATATAAATATTTTTTTTATATATGCACGAAATATCTCGTTTTACTTTTTTATGTTATTACGCATGTTTTTTTTTTTACTTTTTTTTTTCAAGAGAATGGAAATCATGTATACTTTATTTTAGAACAATAATTATACTTGATGTACATGAGAACGAGTTTTCTTTTTATGTGAAATAACTTTTATTGCAATATATATTTTTTTATAAAATTTATATCCAATTCGTGTTATTTACGAGTACAAAATTTTAATTTGAAATTTTATATAATTAATCAAAATTATTTTTTTCTATCTATAAATTCTTTACTAGCGCATAATAATTAGCAAGCAAAAGTGCCAAGCCATTTTCAATCGCTAATATACATGTGTTTAAAAAAATTGTAGATATTTTATTTAAAAATACATATTAAGTGACGGATGAGTGAAAATTTCTCACTAATTTCTGATTTACGAATATAAAGTCATATTTGTTAATTTACAAATTAATTAATTTAACTATAATATATATTATCAAGACTTTTATTATCGAGCAAATTCTCTATTCTCGTTGAATTTCATTTATCGATGCACGAACACAGTATAATATAATAGCATTGCATGTTGTAAAGTTGATTCATTCTTTGCGAGGAATACGTTTTGTAACTGTACGCACACTTATGTCAGTAAGTAGCGGTATAAAAAAAAGAGCTCTAAAAAAACTCGCGTGTTCTCACAGTATTTTCTTTTCTCTCGATATACCTATATATACATAACACATCACTCAATAAGTCTCCGGTTTAAGAAAAACAAATTTTTTTTTTAGAAATCACGTGGGTCTGTCAATAATGTTGCCATAATGTGTCAGACCGGGAACTTATTGAGTGATGTGTTATATCAGATCTTTTCCATATTAGTATTTCGTAAAATTTTTGGTGTTACATTTGAGTTTGGTTTTCCAAACTATTTCTTTTCTCGTTTCACATACATTTAGTTGGAAAATTTGTGTTTTCTTATTAAAAAAAATATGCCGGTTAAAATTGTTGTGTTAATTTAAATATCAACACCTTCATGTATTAATTTAACATATTGTTGTTAAGGATGTTTTATAGTGGATGTACAATAGTAGCAAAAAATTGTCAACAGAAAACATGTTTCTTACGTTTATACGGTTTGAAAAATTAAAAAAATAAATTTGGGTTATGAAAAAAAATTAAAGTATAACAAAATAATATGGATTTTGACGTCTTTGTAAAAGAAAATAGTTGTAATTTATATTTTTCCTAATTTATGGCAAAAACTTTTGATCGTGAATGTTCTCTGAAATCAACTGCACAAAATAATGAAAAACGAGTAATTTGCAGAAAGAGAAAAAGAAACAATATAAAAAATTAATTAATTAATTTTTCGTTAAATAACTCAATGTGCATCTATTTTTAATTTTACATAATAAATTCCGTTGTTAATGATAATATTTATCTGTTAAACTCTATAGAAAATAATATTGATTTTATTTTACAACAAGAGTGAGAGTGAGAGTGACAACAGGTGGTCAATAACATTTTTCCAAGTTAATTTTATCATTAAAAATATAATATTGATTTTACATAAAATATATTTCAAATGACTTTAAGATTTGCATTTTTTTTATATTAAAATATTAACGTATTAGTGTCACGATTTAACATATTCACATTATGTTAAATTAACACAAAACTTCCTGTTAATTTAGATCCCATTTGGGACATGTGCGATATATGTTAAATATAACACTATTTTTTCAACTGTGCGTGTTGCCTTTATTATAAAACATTCGCTTGTCAGATTAATTTTGATTTGTCGTCATCACCGGAACACACGGTGGAGATTCGGGTAATAAATTTATTAAACTACATGCCTACTTTCTCATACTACATACACCGTTTACGCACATTTTTCACGCGTGCGCTCCTACGCACTCGTCCTTTCGTGTCTTAATCCGATCGTTCCGGTCTATCAAGAATCGAGCGCGGCGAATGAGAGATAATGCGAAATTCACGAAGCGTAAAGGTATATAGGTTCAATTCGCCTCTATTCTATTTCGACGGAACTTCCTGCTTTACAGACACGCAGCTATAGCGGATCCGCATATAACGGCGGCTTCTCTAGAAGTATGCTCGATATATACCGGGTGGGAGAGCGTTTAACGATGCGAGCACTCGCGATGTGATGTCACGCATATGTGCGTCCGATTATAAAGTTGAGCTTCGTGTTTATTCGTCGGACGAGTTTTGTTACCCGCGATTACGCTTTGTGAAATGATGTTTGAAAAACTGCGAAAAGATTTTACAATTACTGCGTCATTGCATTTCCGTGTTTAAATTAGAGAAGCCGCAGCGCGTTTAAATTTTCTATTTAATAAAATAAAGTATTGTATTTTGTTATCGCTTTGTGATTAAATATTCCAGCAATTTTTTAATTATATTTAATTAGTTTTGTTAATTCAAGTATATAGGGTGTTCCAGATCAGACTCACAAAACTTCAGTCTTATATTTGTATTTGGAATCAAAAAGTTTCTACAAACATAGATCCGGAAACGCTTCATTAAAAAGTTATAACTAAAGAATTTCGAAAAATCATATTTTTTTGATGATTTTTAAAAATAACTTCAAAAGCCTTTATCCAACGAAAAAAAAGTAACGAAATAAATCTGATTGGTAATTAATTATTGGTAAATAATTAAATAAAAAAATTAGATTAATTTTATTTAAAGATGTATGTGACATGTATTTAAATATTAACAAAAGCATTAAAGTTTCATAGATTGTTCTACTATTTCTTCTGAATATGTGTGCAAAAATTAAGCACAATTCTCTTAACGGTTTGGAAGTTATTTAAATTTAAAGTTACTATTGATTCTTATGGAAAATCGCCTATTGTAGCATTTATTGACAAATTTAACAAAGAAAAAATATTACCTTAATATATGAGAAAATAAAAATTTTCTCATATATTAAGGAAATCTAATAAATTCTAAAATCTAAGAAATTCTAATAAATTTATATTTGTATATAAAATAATATTTGTGCAAAAGTTGATTTAGATCTACTAATTTGTTTAAAAGTTATTTACTAAAAATTGTAGAAAATTATTATCTGTCTCTTTTTCTCTTTCTGCAAATTATTCGTTTTTCATTGTTTTTTGCAATTGATTTCAATGAATATTCACGATCAAAAGTTTTTGTCATAGATTAGAAAAAATATTAATTACTATTTTCTTTTACAAAGACGTCAAAATCCATATTATTTTGTGATATTTTAATTTTTTTCATAACCCGAATTTATTTTTTTAATTTTTCAAACAGTATAACATAAGAAACATGTTTTTTTTTTAATTTTGACAATTTTTTGCCATTTTTATACATTCAGAATATCCTTAATTCCGGTAAAATTCAAATAAAAATAAGCCCAAAACAATGAAAAAAAATATAAACTTAAAAAAATGCAAACATAAAAATATTTTTATTAAATTTTGATTATAATTAATTATTTACAAGAACTTTTTTGTTCTAAATTTAATTTCCTACAAGACCTTGAAATTTCATGAACCTGATTTAAAATATCTTGTATAACCGATATTCCTGAAGATATTGAATAATAATTGATATTGAAAAATATTGATAAATCAATAAGAGATTACTTAATCAATTAAGAATCAAATTGTCAAATTTTATTAGACGAAATTGTAAAATGTCCAGAAACGCTGTTATCACGCTGTCACGATATCAAACGTGGAAGATGTTGAAGAAGCTATTTAGATACATTTAGCCAATCTTTCAATTCACCATTTTCCGCTTCATTAAAGATTCAGATACGATCGACGCAAGATGAATCAATAGACCACATCGTCGATAGGAGATTGCACGTTTATCATAGGCGAGTAGAGAGAGAAAAAAGGGAAGATTGAATGATTGAATATTTATTTAAATATTTCATTTGTGTTGTCGCACGCTCACTTCCGTACGGGATGGGATTAATGAATCGCTCTAATGATCCAATCAACTTGTGCCGTGTCATTCGAAGAGCGGAATGCGCTTTGTATACTTACGATTAATGAAAATGACTCGTCATATGTGTACGGATGATGGTGGTCGATGACTGCTGGGCGTTTTGCAAACTGTCATTACGTGTAATTTTTGATTTGCTATTGTGTTGCACTCTTAAACGCGGAGACTCTCCGTCTTGCACAATTTGTTGGACGGATTTTAAATAATAATTCAGTGGCAAATATTACAAATTGAACGGTCATTCAACGCGAGCTCATTGCATGATCATTTGCTACAATGATAGCGGAAATTCAAGGGCAGAAGTCTGATTTGTATCTGATATTAATTGTATCAATTGTTATCTCGATGTTCTAACGTCTTGTCTTTTTCTTTTCCAAAGTTACATAATAATGGAATATAATCAATTTAACGAAATTTTATTAAACTTTTTTTTTGTCAGTATTCTTTTTAATCCTTTATAATTCTAATTTTTCTTCCTTATAGAGGAAATTTTGTTTTCGTGACAAATTTTTTTCCCCTTTTTTTTGTGTGTCTATGTATTCAGAATGTTTCAACACTTCAAAAAATCATATTTAAAAAAAATATTCGTATGTATGTATGTATGTTTGTACAGAATGTATATCGTACAACCTCTAACTTCCGCAATTTTTGAAATACCGGTTTAAATTTTTTAAAATAAATAAAGTAAAATTAAAATAAAGTAAAGTAAAACCATTAAAAAATGGTTGATATTGAATTTGGTGAGAATTCGGTGAAAAAGTTCATTTTTTATAAAATTTTGAATTTTTTGAGAAATACTTGTATACGCTTTATCTTCCCAAATTAGGGTAAGGCAAATTAGCTTAATTTCTTTTTACGTAAATAGAGTATCATTTAAAGATGATTGGTGTTGAATTTGGTGAAGATCGGTGGAAGGTTTAGTTTTTATAAAATTTTAAATTTTTTGAGAAATATTTGTATACTTTTTAACTTTTGCAAATTTTTAAACATCGGATTAAATTTGTTTACATAAACAGAGTATCATTAAAAGATAATTGGTATTGAATTTGGTGGAGGAAAAAGGTTTATAAAATTTTAATATACTTTAATTAATTTTTATAAAATTTTGTATTTTTTGAGAAATGTCTGTACACGCTTTAAATTTTGAAAATTTTTAAATATCTTCCTCTATGAGAAAACTGAAATTGAAAAATCCGCTTGCTTTAATGAGCTTAAGTTTTGTGAATAAAATTAAACGATGAGGAAGCAAACTTCTTCT
>JBCAUJ010000130.1:885583-918153 GCA_038406275.1 Cataglyphis albicans
AAATTGAAAAATCCGCTTGCTTTAATGAGCTTAAGTTTTGTGAATAAAATTAAACGATGAGGAAGCAAACTTCTTCTTTGCACAATTTTCATCTTCTCAATTTTCATTTTCTTTGTTTTTTTTTTTCAGTTTTACACGAAACATGAGCGTAATTAAATTAGATCGGCTAGTTTTATAGACTATCAGCAAATACACAAAAGGCACATATGTTTTTGTGAAATTTGGTATCAATCTAAAATAGACTTTACCAGAATTTGAACTTGACACTAATTACTAAAATACCGGATGACCTGAAATTGGAAAATGAGTGAGGAATGACGCTCTTCCTTTCGCTAAAGAAAAACAAACCTCGAATACGTGCAGAAGATATTCGAGACTATTCAAATCTTGGCGTTCAAAATTTTGAAAAATCTCAAACATCCATCTAATCGTCAGCTGATACAAAAGGTGGTGTCCGGATCATTCTACGCTGCTCCAAACCCTGAATAACGTATTTCAAAAGCCGGCGGAATTTCGGCAACAGCTCGGGGTACAACAACGAGGAAAGAGCCGGAGGAAGATTCGAAGATTGAGGAGGGCCCGTCGAAGATTGTCGAGGTCAGGTCAGGAGTGGGCTCTCGGTGACGGTTTGCAAACAACATATTACCATCAGGCCGAGATGCAAAGCGGCTTGGAGAGGAGGGAGTCGCGTCCCATCGGTCGAAAAGCTCCTCGCGTTCGACCCATCGGATCGGTTCAGCCGCTCCTCCACGCTCGCTCCGCTCGCCTTGCCGTAGCTCTGCCGGTTCTGGCTTCCCTCTCGTCAGTCGCGGCGGTGGCATCCTGCTGCTCGCAACACGCGTCTCGGCCGCTTGCTTCCGCGCCGGTTTTTAATCGGATCGCACATTTCCGGCGTGGACGAGGATACTTTACAGCCAGCATCTCCGTAAGTTTCTCCGATTATTAAGTTAATATGAATATTATTCCGAGACGCCGATCGCGTCAATTCAACACGTGACAGGAAATTTAATAATTAAGAGGAAAACAATGATATTATTATGATATATTCTTAACACAATCGTTGTTTCTCTTTTATAACATGTGAATAAAATATATTTTTAGTAGCTTTTTTTATTTTATTAAAGATTTTCATCGTGTGTGCTCCTTGGTATAAAAAACAAAGGAATAAAATTTTTTTTTTTTGTAAAAGTGCAACATTTTCTTTTTTATTACAATTTTTTAGAAACTTATTGTTTTCTTTATTTAAATCTTAGAGCAACGATAAGTTAAAAAGGGGCTGATTAAAATTGAACTATTAAAAAAAAAGAGACGGTCAAAATTCGGGCTCAAGTGTCATCCGTGAGTGAACTGGATTCGATTGTGGTTTCTGGTGGTTTATGGAACGAAATATAACGCGCGCGCGACGTTTTTCATCATGAAAGGCGAGAGCCACCACGTGCGTGGACGGAAACAGTGTGGGTGACATTGACAAAAAAAAAAAAAAAAAAAACATTTGGCGATGTTCTAAAAAGTAAGTTCTTGGAAAGAGATATTTGTTTTTGCCTCTGTTCACGTACATATGTTTCACGGAAACGCGAAGATGATGTAATGATTAAAAATAAAACAATAGGCTTACTGTATCTTTTTTTAAGAAAATGGACTTTACATAGATAATGTATTTTATGTATTTTTTTTTAATAATTTTTATAAATAAGTTCTTTATAATGCAACGATTTTGGTGTCTATTAATTTATTGCAATTTATATTCAATCAATGACATGATTGACTGGCATGTCTTCGATGCCAGAATTGTGACAAGAAATTTTGGAATTATTTTTTCAATATGATAATCCTTAATTTTAATATTAAATTTTAATATTAAAATAATATTAAATATTAATTTTAATATTAAAAATATAATATTAAATATTGAAAATTTAATATTAAATATTAAATTTTTAATATTAAAATTAATATTTAATATTATTTTAATATTAAAATTTAATATTAATGTATAAAAAATTGAGAATAATTTAATATTAAATATTAAATTTGAATGTTATATTATATCAATTAATTAAATTAGTATGTGATTTCTTCAATGATACCAAAATAGTATTCTATATCTCTATTCGCTAAAACATCCTTCACTTTAAAATTGGATTAAAATTATAATATAGATTACACAAAGTTTCAAGTTAGAATCAAACTCATATATCGCACATCTCAATCACCGGGGAAAATATGTTCCGGGTAAAACGGCGTCTCGAGAAAGTCATTCGAAAAAATCCATTTAAATTTACCAGCACGATACGATTAAATTCGGTGGTATTCCCATCCATGCTGGAGCATGAGAAATGAAGTCGGATGACGAAGCTACGGCGTGTCCCCCGAGCCGCGGAAGAGAAAAGTCGATGACTTCTTCTCTTCGGTCGTCCAGCTCACCGGTCGGGATCGAATCTTCCCCTCCCGTGTCTTCGATTCCTTGCCGTGACCGCGACAATCTGGTCTTACTCGTCATCTGCGGTCAGCCGATGAGCAATTCTGCGTCTCGCCGTCTGTGGGAACAATTAGCGAGGAAGGCTCATCTCCTCCTCTCTCGGCAAGCCGACTACGGCGGCTCTGAAGGGCGTGTAACCATCACCGTCGTTAATGTAAGCCGACGATTTTCGCGGCTGACTAACCGCGATGAGTCTCCAGACACCCGGTTGTTTTGTTGCTACCAACTGCTTTCAACGAGAGCTCCATATGCGTGAAACATGATCTTCCAGTAATATCACTTGACGTACGGATTATCGTCTTTTATGGACGGATTTTTAGAAATATTTGCGAGAAGGACGATAAAAAGTGAAATTTCTTTTCGGTCTACAGTTATTTTTTACGAGATAGATATATTTAAAATTGATACGCATGTAAATTTAATATGCGATGCTAATTTTATTTCATAATTTTCATATTTCTTCTAAAATTAACTAATATTAATCAAATTAATATTTATATGAGTTTATAATTTTATGTAGAGCTCTGAAACCTATAAATAATAAAATTTAATTTCGAATAAGGAAAGATTAATTTGGAGTAACTGTAGAACTGAAAAAAATTTTGTTTTACGGTTAATTTTGTCATATAATTTATTTCACTACTTTTACCAAGCAATTGGCATTTATAAAAACTGATTGATGATTATTTATCTATGACGTATGATCTTTACATAATCATATATAGGAATTATTTACAGCCGCAAATATATATATGTCATATGTTAAAACATTGAAAATTTTGACTGTTCTACTATCTCTTCTGAATATCTGTGCAAAGCCTGCAAATCTCTTAACGAATTAGAAATTATTTAAATTTAAAGTTACTATTTGTATAAAAAATTGTGTATTTACATTTATTGATAAAGAAAAAACATTGCCAATGAAATAAAAATTTATACATATATTAAGGAAATTAATAAATATTTATAATACTTGATTTAGAGCCACGCATTTAAAAGTTATTTGCTAAAAATTGTAGAAGAATAGTATTTGTTTTTTTTTTGTTTTTTGCAGTTGATTTTAGTGATTCACAATCAAAAGTTTTTGTCATAAATTAAGAAAAATACTAATTACAATTAGTTTTTTTATGAAAACATTAAAAATTATATTATTTTGTGATATTTTAATTATTTTTAATATTTAATAATCTGGATTTATTTACTTGATTTTTTAAACAATATAAACGTAAGAAATGTTTTTGTTTTTTTTTTTTTTTTAAAGCTACTCTTGTACAGTCAAAACATTCTAAACGACAGACTCATTTGGTGACGAGAAATTGTCACAAACATCACAAAAAATTCACGAAATTCGTTGCTCCTCTTTCTCAATTTCTCAATTGTTAATGGAAAATAAATTTTGATATTTGTTTACGTATGATTAAGTATATTTTAAATATATAAAGTACTAATCTTTTTATAATTAAATATTAAAATATTAATGTTAAATTTTCGGAGCGATCGATATCGATCAACCGTTTCAGCGATGTGGGTCGTTTTACTTATCGTTTTCTTTTCCGATCTCGCTTTTTCGTCTTCATGTGGCATTTGCTATGCTGGCAATTTGCATTTTAAAGGGCCACCTTGACCTAAAATGCACACGATATCTCTTCCTCGTTTTATAATCAGCCGCGAGGCCGCGTGCTCCGAACGCACGATCTAGCGGCGCTCTTCGACTCTGACTTTCGGCTTAAACCGGTTCTCCCGCCTTTCTTAAGTTCCTCTACTCGAGTTCGTTCGTGCACGTCACTCCGGAGCGTATCCTTTAACGGGACGAACACCGGGATTTTCGTGGATCTGAAAGGTCGAGCGTGTAAATCGCGATTACCGCATCTACGGCTACTCCGCAGCTGCTTTTCGACGACAGAGCGCGTGGATTTTTGATCATAACGGTTCTCGCATCTGACCAGCATGTTTTTCTCCTCGTAATACCGGAAGAAGTAAGCACGGGAAGAGTAATGCTGTCGATACTCGGCATTTCTTTCCACAATTCTTACAACCAATTGTTTGTGCCTTTTGACATTTACGGTATCAGTTGGTGATTTTAAACGCGAGATTGGTGGTGATGTTTCTGTGCAAACTTTTAATTTTTTTTTTTTTTTGAAAAATATGTAATATGTGCGAATTAATATAATTAATAATTTTTGTATAACTTATTACAAAGCATAAATGAGTGAAATATGCATGCGATATTTAATTATAAAAAATATATCGTGTGCTTCTTTAATGAGAAGTGTAATTGGAAAATGATTTAAAATGTATTATTCGTGAATAATTTAATAAATGTGCAAAAATAAATTTAATAATTTAATAAATATGAGAAAAATGAGCTGATCGAGCGTTAGATTAGAGCGAATTTGCATTCGTTTGCCGCGTAACGTAAGCATAAGTTAACTGATCTTTGAAGGAATTTTTAAAGGCAATTTACGCGTCCCTCTCTCTAATAATTCCTGCGTAACACGTGTGAACGGAAACAAGCGTGCGAAAATAACTTAGAAACAATCGACGATAATAGGCGGTCACGATCTTATAAATAATTAATTAGCGAAGAGAGTACGTATTATTACACAAGTTCAATCATCTATCGGGAGTATTATCTTGATTTTTTTCGAGTATTATCTTGATTTTTTTTTTCAAGAATCGATCCGGGAATATCTGAAATATCATCGAAGAGTCACGTCAGAAAAATTGCGGCCACGCGTTATATTAAATATTACGTAAAAGTGTACATAATATATTCTATGTTAATTTGACATTCTCTCAAGACGCTTAAAAGATTCTTAATATTATTCTTTCGCGATGACACGAGCGAGGAAACTCGATGAATTTACGTGCGACCTTTGTGGCTCTGGACGGGATTGCAAAAAATCGTTGAAGAGCAATTCATTTCTGACAGTTACTTTGTCGATATGCGCACGCATATATATTAGTCGACCTGAAACCGGTTTCGCCAAGAATCGAGCCTTTGTCTACGCCGATTTGGAAGGGAATAAATTTGGGATAACAATGTTGGGGATGCGCGATTTAGGAAGGATTCTCTAAACAAAGGAACGAATACATTGTCCCTTTTAAACTTTGCGGTGAAAATCGTTCCAAGGCGTTTTTGCTTATCTCTTAAATGAAACAAAAAAATGTCCCCAAACAATGCCTGTCGTAAAATTGCTTGCTGAAAAAAAATGTTTTCATCAACAAATAATTTTCTTTTCCGACTACAAACATTTGTACGAGTAAAGTGACAAGGAGAAAAAAAGACGCATAATTCAAACCCTCCATAAAAATATTTGATAAAAATCCAGTTATTAATTATGGATATAATATAAAATATTTATATACTTTAGTGGTCTGCGGATTCGGAATATTATATTCGAGAATTGTCAAAGAAATCGGCGCGTTTAATTCGCTGAAGAAAGTCTCGTAACGACGTCGGGTTCTCATTTCTGGACACACCATTTGGCCGGCTATACATTTTATGACTTTCTAGATATATATATATATATAAATATATATGTACATAAAGCCCGCTTTGTTCTCATTTTCTTTATCGCAGGTCACTGAGTTAAGTATCTAATTAGGCAGAAATATTTTTCTCGAATCTGTATCGTTTTCGTGCAACACATAGACAATTGCATTAAGACTTGGGGCTTTTTATTCAAATTAAAAAAAAAATTAAAAAAATTAAAAAAAAAAGAATTCTAAAAATAATTGTAAATTATACATGATATTTGCATGATAATCAATTGCATAAAGAATGAAATAAAAAAGAAGATAGTAAATAAGTAAATAATTATAATAAATAAAGCATGATGGATTAATATATATAATATAATCGAAATCATGGGATCTTATCTTAAGTACTAATTGACTTTACTTTACTCTAAGATCAAGCTATAAAAGATCACTATAAAAAAATAATGTATTCTTCTGTTGATATCGTGATTGATGTTATAATGAAGCGTTCATTGCAAATAATGCTTGATAGTGAAAAATGGCTGGGTATTAATTGCTGACGTCGGTTTGAGTCTTCGTTGCTTAACACGCTTGCGACCTCGTTTTTCAAAGCCACATGTAGCTGTACATATTGAATTTAATTCTTGATGAATGTTAATTTTCAATGACTCGTTTTAAGATTTTTAATTCCCTGTGCTTTTAGATTATCGCAGACAGATTATCGCATTTCGATCGCGTAATCTCTACGAAATCACTGGCACGATATGGCGATTCTCTTCAACTTGAAGCAAAAATTTAATGTGAGTTTTGCTATGGCCTTTTTATATATTTATTCATTATAATTATTGATTCGTTACTGGATATCGATGCAACGGGAGTAATTATATGCTTGCGGTTTTTAAGTAAAAGAAGAATGTCTAATCGACTAAAAGAGGCAGCTTCGCGAAGAGAAACGTGTAGTTCAAATAGCCAAAGTTTACTTTACGAATAACACGAAACGTAAATCAAGGTTTTTCGCAGAATTCGTTTAAGAGTTTAAACAGATTGCTTCTCCTTTTTTCAAGACCGTATGCCATCTGTTCCAACGATATACTAATTTATAATTAAATATAGTAAAATGTAAATGTATCTTTTACATAATAATTGTAATGCATATTACATATATATAATTTATAGTAACTGCTAAAAATTGTTTTTAAAATATAAAGAATAATTTACGTAAGAAACTTACATTTTAATATTTATTCATATTGATCAAATTGATGCAAAGAGATTTAAAATATTTATACAGAAAATTATAGAAACAATATGACGATAAAAATACAACTACTTAAAAAGAGAGAGAGAGAGGAAATAGATTAACAAGAATAATATAAAAAATATGAAAAAAAAGATAATTTTTAATTATTTATAATTTATAATTATTATTTATTTATAATTTTTAATAATTTAATTTTTTTACATTTTACTATCTAAAATAATGTAAAACGAATTTTATTCACAGATGCTCTACATCTTGAAGAAAGTCCTTCCATTTTAACAACGGTTGGAACGATGGGATTGCCCAAAGGATATTCTCTGTCAGGATTAATTAATATACCTGAATCGGCAATCGCTGGCGCCATGACGAGAATGAATCCGACCGAGGATCCAGGGACCTCTAAAGAGAGCAAATGGGAGAGGTGACGTACCATCCAGTGATGCGGAAACGGCGTGGACTGGGCAGCGCCTTTCTGGGCCTCTTTGTAGGCCTGATCCTTGGTTTTCTGATCCTCAGCTACCGCCTGACTGTCTCCAATCAACAACAACAGTTCACCATCTGGACCTCCATGCCTGGTTTACGATCACCGCCAAAAGCATCGGTTCGAAACATGCCGAGATTAAAGGACGACGAACGAATCAACAGCTCCACCACGAGTCTCTTGTTTGTGGGAGTGATGACGGCTCAAAAGTACTTGGACACGCGAGCCAAGGCCGTCTATGAAAGCTGGGGCAAGGAGTTACCCGGCAAAATAGCCTTCTTCTCGTCGGAATCCTCAACGGTACCTGAAAACTGCCCCGATTTACCATTGGTGCCGCTTCCACGAGTGGATGATACTTATCCGCCGCAGAAGAAATCTTTCATGATGTTGGAGTACATGTGGAACAACTTCGGCGATCGCTTCGAGTGGTTCTTGAGAGCGGACGACGATGTATACGTAAGGACAGATCGGTTAGAGAAGCTGCTGAGATCCGTTGATTCTAGAAGGGCGATGTATATCGGACAAGCCGGCAGAGGCAATTCGGAAGAATTCGGGCTGCTGTCGTTGGAGTACGATGAGAATTTTTGTATGGGTGGTCCCGGAGTAGTGCTATCCAGAGAGACACTCGGGAGGATTGTACCGCACATCAAATACTGCCTGCGCCATTTGTACACCACACACGAGGATGTCGAGCTTGGCAGATGCGTGAAGAAATATGCTGGGATTCCCTGTACTTGGAGTTACGAGGTAATTGTTTCTCGATTGTGATGTGTATGGAAAAGAGAGTTAATCGTGTACAGATAAAAGATGTAACAGATAAGAGAATATTTATTTACAAACAAACGAGAGCGGTAAAGTACAATGAAGAGATAGTTTTTCATAAGAGAAATTTATCTTCTTCAAATCTCATCTTTCAAAAAGATATTTTAAAAAATTATCTTCAAAAATTATGACAAAAAATTTCTTGATAGCTCAATGATGTTGCATTTTGTCAAAAATATAAATTTAAGACGGGGAGATAAGCTTTCCAAATAAAAAAAATAGATAACTATTTATAAGTCAATGAAAATAAAATAAAATAAAAGAGTATATATATATATATATATATATATATATATATATTATATTTTTAAAAAATTTGCAAAAACTATGACAGAATCTCTTAATAATAACTCAAATGTTATATTTATTAAAACTATAAACTTAAGACGAGGGAAAAAGTTCTTTGAATAAAAAAAATAGATACCCATATATAAGTCAATAAAAATAAAATAAAATAAATTAAAGAGCATATATACATTGCAATTTAAAATATTTAAAAACAAAATATTTTCAAAAATTATGACAAAATCTTTTGATAAAATTTCAAAAATGTGACAGCAAAAATATAAATATAAGATAAGGATAAATCCTTCGAATCAGAAAAATAGATAACTATTTATTTAAGTCAATAAAAATAAAATATATTAAAGTATATTAAAAGCATATATACATTACAGTTTAAAATATTAAAAATAGTATCTTCAAAAATTATAACAAACTCTCTTGATAGTCCAAAAATGTCGTTTTTGTCAGAAATATAATTTTAAGACGAGAAGATAAGCTTCTCGAATAAAAAAAAAATAAATAATTATTTATAAGTCAAATCAAAATAAAATAAATTAGAGAGCATATATATATCGCAGTCTATCGATTCATTCATTTTGTTACTGAGAATATTGTGCGTCATATCGCACGCAGATAGATAATTCGTATACTTTTTATCTTATCGCCTAAAGTACATGTTAAATGCTATCTCTTGTTGATTACCAAAACATTATTGCACCTTGATTTCATACATATTTAACTGACGCCGTCTATTTTTTATAATTGAGAAGATAATGTAATTTTAATGAAATCTCGATAGCAATTGTGATATATTTAACGGATAAAAAAAAAAATATTTCAATAAATCGGTTGGTGGTAAAAATTTAATCAATTAATTTGCAATTAATTTATGTTACTTATTGCGTATTTTTTACAATATTAATTTAATTCTGCTATTGTATTCATAAAAGTCAACAGGATATACACATTATATACAGCAGGGCTTTTCTTGTTACTCTCGAAGTTTTACAAACCATCAGATTATTTTGTCCGTTCTATTGTCGCACGATACTGAAGTTATTTTGGTCGTTCTTTCTTCGTCGTCTCGTAGGCTCCCTTGCGTGCACGAACCCGCAGAAACGCCTAACGATTTGTTGATTAATGCGTGCACGGCGGATTAGACATGTGTCACAATGAACTGTCAGTAGCAATCAAATCATTTTTTTTTTTTTTAATTTCCTGATGTCTTGATAATACACGCTCATTTCGCATTTCGTTTTTTTAATTGAGATAATTGATTTTCTCACGCTTTTCTTCGCGTAATCTCAGGATATTTATGCGAAAGAATTTTAATTTTCTTTTTCACCGTTTAAATAACAGATTTCGATGTAATGAGTAATGAATTATATAATCGGGAATCAGAGCGCAATGCTCACATAACGGGTGTACACCTAGCGTGTTGTACATTCACCGGTTTAAATACTCCATGCACGCGTCTTATGCAGCCCGGGCATGCCATTAGGCGGATTAGGTGCAGAAGGTACGATGCACGCAGAGATGAGGATGTTAGTCGTTAAGTAAAAGTGAATCGTACCCTGCTAACCTAGTGGCCAAATCAAGACCATTCTTCTCCATCTTGACACTCGGTCGTACCGCTTAAGTAACAATTTGCGCCACGAAGTGCTTGAACCTTCGAGACGCATGTCGCGATAATCAAATAAAATTGATGCGCGAATCATCAAAAAAAGAAAGATACAGATTTTGAGATAAAACAAGAACTGTGTAATTTAATTTACGAAAAATTGTATAATACTTTTTAATCGCCGAATATATTTATTGACTTTTTCCAAATGAATATATTAATTTCAAAATTGCAAATTGACATCAAAAAAGATACACGGATAACAGGCTTGAAGGAATCTATACAAATAGAGAGTATATATTTAATATAATATTTAATATATTATTTAATATATATTATAATATAATATTTAATATATATTATAATATGTATTTAATATATATTAAAATATATATTAATATTATAATATGTATTTAATATATATTTTAATATAATATTTATATTAAATTTATATAACATATAATATAATATTTAATATAATATTTAATATAATACATTTATCAAGAATAGAAAAATAATAAATAACAATAAAAAATAATAGTAATAAATAACAATAAATAAAAAATAAAAAATAATAATAAATAATAAAAAAATAATAATTATTATTTATCATATAATTATCTGAAATACACATAGAAAGATAAACACGGTAGTATCGTTTTGCTACGAACGCAATATGAAATATGATTTCCTATGCACTTGCGTGGGTGCATCTCGATATGACACGCGTTGTGGTATTACGTCGGACGAAAGGTAAAGTGCACAGAGATGAGGATGTTACTCGTTAAGGTCCGAACAAATCGTAGCCTGCTAACCTACTGCCTGGAGAACCACTCGTTCCCGTCTTGACACTCGACGTAAGGTCGAAACACTTAACAATCAGTACGTGTTTGCGACATGCAAGCTACGCCTACGCAACGCTATGTTTGCACGCTGGCAATTTTTGCCCGTTTAATGCGTGCCCTGATTGATTGATCGAAGCGTGCGCGAGAGTCGATAAGGGATTTACGATCTTGGCAATGCCTTTGTTATTGCGTCTAATTGAGGACGTCGGAAGATCAACAAAGAGCTGCGGCGTCAATTCCGCGAAATTAGGGGTCTTGGCGTTAGCGAAAGTTGAATGAAATATTAAATCAGTGATCTAAATGAGATCTTATTAAATTTCCTTCACGGTGTTCCATGAAATGCATTCATAAAACACGCGTATCTTAAAAGAAGCATTATTCTGTTGATGGAATCACGATTTCGGAAATGTATACAAAAGATTCTATAAGTAACTTAAAAAAATCTAATGTCGATTTGCATTTATATAAAAAATGCATTTGTTGTTGAAATATATAAATATATGAAAAATATATATACATAATTAGATTAAATATGAATAAATTTTTGATATAAAAAAAATCAATTTAAAAATCAATAGTAAAAATAAGTCAAAAATTTTTAATTATTATATTTCGTTTTTTCAATGATCTTTATCTGAAAATTTGGGAAAACTCGTATTTCAGGGATGGAGTGACATGGGGAATTAAAGAGTCAGAATTTTTTTTCGCAACAGACTATTAGAGCCAAACGATGTTAAGAGATGCTTGTCGTTAATTCAAGAATCGCCGATTTAATTCTGTGAAACGAGAGACCATCACATCCAGTATCGGGCTGATTAACTCGCTTCGCGGGTTCGACATTTCGGACGAGACATCGCGCACACACTAACGAATGTTCTTAATAATAATTATTGTATGTCGTAGAGTATACACACAGACAGGAAGTTCGTACTTTAACTCCACTTCTGTTCGTGCTAATTGCCATTTGCCGAGGCTCGCTTGTGCGTGCATTCAGACATTCGGGGCGGACTAATACGGCCGTGGAATCGACAGACGCGATACCATTGTCACGATGATTAAGCGAGAACGCGATTCAATCGAGTAATTTGTCCTTCTTAAACTAGTTTCGGCCAACGCGTCGATCGAGGACTATCGAATGAGAGAGAGAGAGAGAGAGAGAGAGCGTGCAAGTTTTGACACAAAAGATTTTCTCCGCGTGAATTTAATTACTCATGTAAGAAATTTTTCTGTAGTTATGTATTTGTTAATTTATTTAAATTTTATAGATGTGGAAAAATACATATGATTTTTGAAATTGCAAATAAAAATCAGGTAATATTTTTGCCTTGATTTTTAAAATTATTATAAATCTTTATAATTATTATAAATTATTACAAAATTATTGTAAAGTTATACATTAAAAGATACTTTCATATTATTATAAAATATATTAAAACATATTTTAAACCATTTTAAAAGATATATTGACTTTAATGGTTGCCATGAAAAAAAATAATAAAAATAATTAAGCAGCGTTAATAAATATAGGCACAATTGTATCTTTAAACTCTTTACTCAATCTATACTTATCCAAGGAATTTTTCTAAAGTTATATATTTATTTAATTTGAAAGATATGGAAGAATATATGATTTTTAAAATTGCAAATAAAAATCAGGTAATATTTTTGCCTTGATTTTTAAAATTATTATAAATCATTATAATTATTTTAAATTATCATAACATTATTATAAAATTATACATTAAAAGATACTTTCATATTATTATAAAATATATTAAAACATATTTTAAACCATTTTAAAAGATATATTGACTTTAATGGTTGCCATGAAAAAAAATAATAAAAATAATTAATCAATAAATAGGCACGATAGTATCTTTAAACTCATCACTCACGCAATCTACTTATTGTCGTAGATGCAGTCCATTCTTTATCACAACAGCAGCGGGTCTCAGGCGTTTACCGGAAATCTCAAGAAAAAGGAAGTTCACCGTGCCATTACTTTGC
Source organism: Cataglyphis albicans (assembly GCA_038406275.1). NCBI lineage: Eukaryota > Metazoa > Arthropoda > Insecta > Hymenoptera > Formicidae > Cataglyphis > Cataglyphis albicans. The sequence continues at coordinate 898,868 of JBCAUJ010000130.1, forward strand.
ATCCTGTAAAAAATCCGCCTCACATGTACAGGCTGCACAATTACATAAGAGTTAGTGTCAAGTATTATAATTATGATAATCATTATAATTACAGAAAAAAACTAGTCACGTTTTACTTATCCGTAACTGTAGAATAATCTGTTGATAACCGTTACAATGCGTAACAAGCAAAGCTGCTTGAGCGATGCGAAAAAGAATCACTTTGTTCTCGACTCTCTCAAATTGTACTTTTGATATTGAGATTATTTTTACAGCTGTATCGTTAATATTAAAATTATTGTTACGTAGTATACAGAACATCTGTTTCATGTTAATTAATTAAATTGCTAAAATTTTTACAGGGACTGCGAATACAAGACCTGCAACAAGAGAGGATTCATCTGCATAGAGACATTCATACGATGACCCAGGAATTGGGTGTCAACCTTGAAACTTTAAGAAATTACGAAATAGCGGATGGTGTACGTCTTTTTCCGGTTGATTCTAATTCCGAAGATTACCCCGGCGACACGGACATACTAGGTGATTTCTCGCTTCCGCTATCGCAAGCCGGCTATAAAAGCCGAACTGTACGTCGTGTATGCATCTGTATATCATACAGCTTATAAAAAAAGAAAGGATAGAACTTGTATTGCGAGTCATTAAATAACGAAAAAGTATTACCTTTTAGATTATAAAAGTATCTGCAGATTATGAAATTTTTACATTTTAACACAATTAGTATTGTATAATAGCTTCGCAATACAAAAAGCGAAGCTTTGCAATCTAAAAAAAGAAACATCTCATCTGTTTTTTTTCTTTTCTCATAGAGAAAGCTTTTTCATAAAAAAAAATTTTTTTTTAATTTTTTTTTTTTTTATGCCAATGTATTCAAAATGTTTTAAAACGTCGAATAATCATATTTTTACAGAATGTCCTTATGTGTGTATGTATATGTGTACAAAAAAGACGTGGTTGCTCTAACTTCCGCAAATTTTGAGATATCAGTCTAAATTTTTTTATATAAATAGAGTATCATTAAAAGTTGGTTGGTATTAAATTTGGCTAGGATCGGTGAAGTGGTTTATTTTTTATAGAATTTTGAATTTAAAAAAAAAAGAGTTGTTGTTTTAACTTCCGCAAATTTTGAGATATTGATCTAATTATTTTTATATGAATGGAATATCATTAAAGGATGATTGGTATTAAATTTTATGAGAATTGATAAAAGGTTTTATTTCTTACGAAATTTTAAATTTTTCAATAAATGTCTGTCACACGCTCTAATTTTCACAAATTTTAAGATATCGGGCTAAATATTTTTTCACGAATGGAATATCATTGAAGGATAGTTGGTATTGAATTTGATGAGAATTGGTGAAAAAATTCATTTTTTTATGAAATCTTGAAGTTTCATGAAAATAATATGATATGATTGCTCTAACTTTTGAGATGTCGGGCTAAGTATTTATTTTTTTTTTACGAAACATTTTTGTTGATATTATAAAGAGAAGAAAATAAAATTATGATGAAACAATGTGCAAATTTCTAATTTGCACAATCTTTTACTTATTACATTTATCGATTTATTTTCAAATTGTATATAATCAAGAGTAAACTTGTAAATACTTTACAAACAACATTTTACAATCATATGACTAAAAAATAACAATGGTTTATCTCATAAATTTTTTTGTGTTGCAATATTTATGCTACATAGTTTTGCATAATATTTAAGTCATTATTTTCCCTCTAATAACAATCCTGCGATCTTTCGCAGGAATGTGCGAGATATCTTGAGAATGATAATGAACCGCACACTTTTTCATCTCATATAACTTTTACTGCATATCGCTATTAAATTAATGCTTCCGCATTTACTGCGCGTGCATGGGTAACTATATACACGTCTACACCACGGGACACCGCATCAAATAATATTCTAGGAGAGAGAGGGACGAAGGTATTATAAACCTATTTGAAACCGGATATGCAATCTTGCGGAGAGACGAGAGAAAATCGCGATGCATAACTTTGTATTTATCATCGCGTTGCATCTTCTCGTATTACATTTCACCGTGTTTCGTTCTTGTCTTTACTATAGAATAACCCCACAACAAATATGTGGATTACAAATCTCAATCTGAATTTATGTATCTTACGAAGCATCTTGCCAATTTCTTATCTTTGCAGTCAAGGATACGTTTTACAACCCTTGAATTTTGTTTTTCTGTTTTCTTTGTGGTTTTTAATGTATATGTACATGTATTTATGCATATCTTTATTGTAATTTTTGAAAAAACTTTAGTGAAAACTTAAAAAAAAAAGAAAAGAAATGTTAGAATAATTTTTTAATTTGGTATTCAAGACATTATGTTGTTAAGTGATGGCAATATGTTGGCAAGAGAAAATGATAAAAAAATATTTCAAAATTCTTGTTTTATTCATAAAATTCACAGAAATAAAAATTCATATTTCTTTGCAGTATCAATCTTTGAAAAATACATATCTCTCTCTCTCTCTCTCTCTCTGAAAATTGATTAAGTTAATGATGTTAACATGTGTGTGTGTGTGTGTCCATGTATGTATGTGTATGGGTAATTAAGCTTTGTAAACAATTTTTATTGATAAATCTTCTCTCTTTTTTTCACTCTCTCTCTCTCTCTCTCTCTCTTTCTTTCACACACACACACACACACACACATACATACAAGCACATATATACATAGAACTGAAGCTCATGCAAATTGATGGCCAATCAAATAATATAGGACATAAAATGAGCATTTTGCAACTTCAACGTAAATGATTGAAAGAGATTTATTATTATTATTTCAATCACTTCTGTGTTCTATTTCTTTCGCAGATTTATGCAGCTACTAGAGCATTGACCTACATAATTTTCGTACAGAGTGTTTTAAAGAGATGTTAAAAGAATTTAAGGAAAAATTTCCCAAGAATTCAAAATAAGAGAAATTCATATTAACATGTTTGTTTTAGAATAGTATTATTGTTGCCATTTTTAAATCTATATATTTGATTTATATAAAATAATGCAAATTTAATAAAATATTTGCAATTTAATATCAAAACGATCGATTGAAAATATCAAAAATAAAGTTGACATTTATCATCTTTTATCTTCAAGATTTAACATAAAATTTTCTGATTTTTAATTTTAAATCTCATAAATATAGCATAAAATATTTTTGCAAGAAATTTTGAAAAAAAAAATTAATCACGTGAAATTAAGTTTATATACTTAGAAAATTATTTTAATATAATTTTGTATCTTTTACAACCTTTTTTACAAGTAAAAAAAATAAGAATTTTGTAAATAATTTGCGCAACAAAACATGATAGTATATTTAAGTATACATGATAATATAATTAAGTATCAATTATTAAGAACAAAATTTGTCGTAATAAATTTTAAATAATTTTTATTGAACATTTCAAGAATTCTTATCTACTTATCAACTTTAAATTTTATTTTCTGAAAAGACGCAATTTTGACAATTGATGTTAATTAAGAAAATCGGAAATTTATTGACTTGTTAAATAAAATCTTATTTGCGCAGGTGTGCCAGCGAGTCTACGTTCGTTCAAACCGACGACGAGCGACGAAGTGATTCCGTGGGACTTTCTTTCGAGGCTGGAATATAGTTTGACCGATTCCAATCCAAGGCGACGAATTCATAGCGACATCAAAGAGGGTCTGGAAGACATCACAAGAGAGGTCATGGCCTCCATTAATTCTTATTCGCGGCAGCGTGGTCGCGTTGTTGAGGAACGATCGGCCCTTTATGGATACAGAAGGGTGAACTCTTACGGGGCCGACACTATATTAGATCTTCTATTAGTCTATCGAAAATATCGGGGTAGGAAAGTCACTCTTCCCGTTAGACGACACGTTTATCTCCATCAACATTTTACTGGTACTTTCACGACGTTTTTATATTTTATATTTTGGAATTTTTCGTGCTTCTTATTGCAATTATATACAACTTATAGTGTTGTAACTAAAAAACATTCTTGTCAAGTTTCTGATACATATAACTGATTTGGAAAATTAATCGACTATTTTATATTCACGTAAAATAATTTTTCTATATTTCATATTAAATAAAAAAAATTGTATATTAATATATGTGTAAAAATATTTTAGTTAAAAAGCAACATTGTTTAAAAGGCTAAAAAATTAGCATTAAAATCTACGAAGTAGATTTAAATTTTTATGTTTTATCCTTGAAAAAATAATATTTTAGCAAATTATAATTTAATCATTCTGTTTTTTTTTTAATTTAAAATGTTTTTTAAAATTAAAATTTAAAATTTAAAATGTAGTTACACAATTTAATGCGTATATACTGATTAAAGTACACGTGTGTAAACAAATATTTTTAACAACATATTAAAATATAATAATTAATTAATAACATCGTAAAATAGTATTTAAGCACTTTACCTAATAAACTTACCTAATAAAATGTTATTTCAATGTTATATATTCTTGCAGGATTAGAAATACGCGAGACAGTAAATGGTGTCGAAGTCCAGTCTCGTCAGAAATCAGATGACAAGTCTATTCACGGTTTATTTCACGGTGGCTTTTTAAATCTCAATTTCAACTCAGAGGAAGAAGATTCTATACGAGGCAAGACCATCAACTTTATCGTACCTCTGTCAGGTCGCTATGAAATCTTTCAAAGGTTTCTTCAGAATTACGAAGACATCTGTTTGACCAACGGTGAGAAGACGTCTCTGCTCGTCGTACTCTACCAGCACAAGAGTGAAAACTCTTTCAATAAAACGATAGATCTGATCGAGCAGCTCAAGTACAAATATCGCACTGCCAGCGTAGAGATTCTACCAATTTCCGGGGACTTTTCCAGAGCCAGAGCTTTAGACTTGGGCGTATCAAAACTACAGGCTGACGATCTGATGCTGTTCATAGATGTGGACATCGTATTTACGAGTTCGGCTTTGAACAGGATACGACTGAATACATTACCAGGACGGAGAATGTACTTTCCGATCGTTTTCAGCCAATATGATCCTAAGGTTGTCTACGGTGATGCCGGGAAACAAGACAAATTTACTATAAACGAGATCTCCGGACACTGGAGGCAGTACGGTTTCGGAATTGTCTCTCTGTATAAGAGAGATTATCGTACCCTGGGCGGTCTGGATCTCTCGATTCAGGGATGGGGTAAAGAGGATGTGGAATTCTTCGAAAAGGCGGTAAAATCGGACCTCGATGTCTTCAGGGCGGCGGATAGGCACCTAGTGCACGTGTATCACGAAATAGAATGCAGCCGAGAGCTTTCTAGCCTGCAGTTGTCCATGTGCATTGGATCCAAGACTGACACGTATGCTGGGGTCGAGACTTTGGCTGATATGATTTACGCCGATCCGAATATATTGCGCTTTGCCAAAGAGAGGAGACAAAAGAGGACCAATCCTGCTGGTTAATCGACGAATCTGTGAAATGAAAGTGATAAATGAAAATTTGTAAAATGGGCTGTCGAAAATGATATTGTTCTGAAAAACAGTTTAATTTTATTATAAATTATAAGGGACCCATGAATAATATACATCTCATTAAAAAATATTTTTCTCGTTACGCTTTGTGGCTTTAGTCATGAAGTATATTATAATGTGTCGATTATCGGACGCTCTGAACTTCGGTGCCAAAATATTTCATCATTATTTAAGCATTGTAAATAGAGAGTACGAGATGAACAAATAAAAATTAATCCAATTTAATGTTTAACTGTATGGCAAAATGTATATAATTTATCAAAGCTTTGATTGAGAATATATTTTTCAAAGTTTTGATTATGAAACAAAGATATCACGCAGAATGATCTTCAGAAGAATAGAATGTAATCTTCAGAAAGAATAGATCTGAAAGAGTCAATGAAAATCACCAAAGTCACTGTAGTTTTGTATATGTGCAAAAACATTTTTTCCATTTTTTGTTATTAGTTTATGTAGTAAAACTGCATGAAAGGTAACACAGCTTCAATTTTATTGCCACTTAAATATGTTAAATATTTAGAGAAGGCTCCTCTGAGTAATTTCTCGCAAAAAATAATAAGTGAGAGACGTCATTGGTTTAGAAGATATAACAAATTGAAGTTTGACATCAAAATATACGTATGCTGTGTATAGTTTGTTATTTCTTTTTTTATTAAAAAAAAAAACTGTTTATGACATTTTCGTGTCGGCAGCGTCTCCTTCTGTATCCCTAGTTCAAAAAAATTCTAACCTAACCCAATCCTATTTTGAGTTTTAAAAATAAAGTTGGGTTGAGTTAAGTTAGTTTTTTTCGGGATGCAAGAAGAAGAGCGAAGCCCCTTCCCCATTCACGTATTCAATAAATAATATTTTCCAAGACAAGACTCACAAATTCGTGTAGTTTGCATTGAAAGCTGTTAACAAATTGTGAGAAATAAGTGGAACACATTATATTGGCAAAATATAACCATGTAATTATTTTCTATAAAAATAAACAAACTTTTTTGTCTGCTCTACGCATAAATATAGCGTACACACACAAATTTCATTTTTTTTAATATTATATATATCATTTTTTAATATTATTTATATTTATAATACCTGAGAAAAAGCATTAAAAAACTGTGAAACAGTTTATTAACATTTTATTTATTATATCTTCTAAACAAATGCCTCAAAATTGCTCAGGAGAATCTTCTCTACAACATATTTAAATGGCGATAAAATCAAAGATGCGATATCTTTTATGCAGTTTTATCGTTTATATAACGATATTATATTCTTACCGTCAAGTGATCTTTTTTGTCGAGAAAATAATCGCTGAAAATAAGCCGAAATCGTATACTTTTACAGTTGCAATTGCCAATACTTTTATAGGAATCAAACGTAATCACACACACACTTTATAAAATCATTAGTTTAGAAAGTAAGTTTAAATATTATGAGTAAATGTGATATTATCGTGCCTTTTATAAATTTGTTTCCGTAAATTTATGTATTATTGATCTGTAAATGCAGATACTTTGAATTGTCAGTGTGTTGTATTTTATATACATATATTCACAGGTAAAAGACTTTGCGATAATCAAAATATAATACTCATGCTTTACTGAACAAAATTCTCATGTTAAGTAATAACATCATTAATATTTTTGTCACTCTTCCAAAATAAAATATGATATATAAATTCATTTAAATTCAATTATTTAATTTGTTTATACGAATATAATGAGACACAAATATTAATAAATTTTAGATAAATTAATAGCACGTAATTAAATATTTAATGTATGATGAATTAAATATTTAAAGCTCTCTTATCGTGTAAAGTTCGAGAAGAAATATTGAGCGATTTGCTAGCATGTTATCAGAATATTGATTATGATGAATTGCTGAAGTTGCATCTTTTTGCGTTCTCCAGTTTTTCTTGTAACAGCATTAATATTATAAAAAGATCTAATTAGTTAATATTCTGGATATTTTTTGTAGACTTTTATCTTTTCGAAGAAAAAATAAATGCGCATGCTTACTTATTAAATTGCTGTTTATTTCAAAAAGTTTGACTAAAAATGTCTGGGGATATTATAACTTTCGGGAAACTTTGTAATCGAAAGAAAGTCAAACTTTACTTAGAAAACTTTGCAAGAAAACAAAGCTAGAAAAGGATTGATCTCGTGTTAGCTCGACACGAAGAAACTATAACTTATCGAGCTTTCGAATAGCTTTTGAAAAAAAAAGGAAGAAAGCAAATAGCTGGAAATATGGTAAATAGTGATAATTTATAATATATGATGCGTTTGACAATAGAGATAGTACCGAAATATCACTTCTCGGTAAAATGACGCAACTTTCCTCATGTGATACGTTACACCATAAAAATAGAAAACAACATTTACAGTTTAGATCGCAGTTATGAATCGTCAACTGTTATGATAAGGTCTATGAAGGTATTATTATAAGTGTATTATCGCGTAGAATGTAAGTGATGAGTTATGAGAATTTCGCGAATGGCGTTTAGGAAAACAGAAAATGAATGATAAGCAAGTTAAAATCACAATAGATAATATGACAAATTATATACTTGTGCAAAAGAAGGTGCGATTTTTTTCGTATTGCGAGATATCGAGAATTTTGACATTGTGATTTAGAATATGTGAGAGTATAAATATTATATAATAGTGCATATATATATATTGCACATATAGTGTTTTATATATCACAGTGCATGGTTAAAGCGTATTGAATAATGCACAGCTGATACTTCAGCGAGTAATGAATTTAATCATAATAATTGCACCGGTGCAGTGACAGCTAAGTATATTTTCTCAAAGGCTCTCTAAGAACTGATAAAAAATAGTTTTTCTCTTTCGATTAATAATGCTAATGTAAAAAATTCTTCTTTTCTAAAAAATTTAATTAAGATGCGATGTAATACAAATCGAGATGTTTGCTTTATATGTAGTTTTTATAACTCTTATTTTTATAATTTTCTATTTTTTTGTTATTATTATTATAGGATCTCGAGAAATTCATGTTTGAAGAATTTCGATGAAATTCTCAAGACAAGAGATTGACAGCGCATCTTCAATATTTACGTCTCGTGTTAAGTTTGTCTTTAAACAAAAGTGCTAATGACCTCGTTGAGAATGTTGTTTTTATCACGTAGTTACCTATAAAGATCTCCGGACGCAGAATTCATAGAACCTTAGCGATACACAAAACCATGCGCGAAGACGGAAAAACAGAGGCTCCGGTTTTTATTACGGCGTTGGTAGATAATAACGTATCGCTCAAGCTCAAGGCCGCCTGCAATCGTTCGCGGTAGACGACGCATTTATAAGACAAATTTCCGCGCGAATTCTCAGTGCGATCGTCAGTTCAGTACATTGTGCCGCGTTATATTCATCAAAACACGAGAGGTCATCAACTTTGAACGAAGAGACGCGAAATTATTCAGAAAAGTCGCTCGACGAGTAATTAAAAGCATTCCAAACAGCCACTTGCATACTTAATTGTATGATATTATCGATATCATATGTCAATCCACGACAAGCAAGCTACGATTCAGGAATTATTAAAGTGTTGCATCAGATTAGCTAATCGAAGAACATCTTTATCTTGCTGCGCAATATCTTCCGGAGCAGAAACCTCTGCCTAGGAAATCGCAGAATATTAAGTTTCAGTTTCTAAATTTGTCAAAGGATAAAATCAAACATCAAAGGATTTTAATTTCTTCCCATAAATTCGAGCAATTGCTCAATAAGTGATTCGAGAAGTCTAAAAAGCGAGGTTGTACTAATTGTTTCAAAGCAGCCTTGACTGCAGATAATCGTTGAAGGATGAGAGAATTGTGGATGATCATGTTTATCCTGACGATCGTAGCTATTCGTTCGCCAGTGGAGGGGAAGATATTCACAGAATGTGAAGTCGTAAAGGAGTTGGAGCGAGCTAAAATCAGTAAAAGCTTCATCAGCAATTGGGTCTGCCTGATGCGAAGCGAAAGTGGCCTGAATTCGGCGCTAATGACTGGTCCAAAGACAGCATCCAGCTATTCCTTCGGTATCCTTCAAATCAACAGCGCTAAGTGGTGCACGAGAGGACGTAAAGGTGGCATCTGTAACAAGCGGTGCGAGGACTTTCTCAATGACGATATTCAGGACGACATCGCGTGCGGAAAAAAGATTTTCGATCAGGAAGGATTTAAAGCATGGGAAGGTTGGACGAAGAAGTGCAAAAATAAGCCGCTACCCAGCATCGCGCACTGCAAACGAAGAAGAAGAATGGTGGCTCCAGTCGAAGTAATTGATCCTGCGACTGTATGAGACTGCAAGAATTTGTTTAATACACTCATTACATTAAGCTCAATTTTACAACTCAGGAATTTTATTGTATTCTTCACTAAACTGTTGTAATTTGTGTAATCCCTTATTTAGCTAAAGCTCTGTGTGCAAATGATCCCATCAGGTTTCAATATTATTTTCCATAACTGATCTCTCTTTTTTTTTATCTCACCAGTAATGGCACGTCTTCTTCGCAATGCATTGAGCGAACAAAGTTTACCGGCACGCTTTATAAATATAAATCTAATCCGATTGGATCTGTGCCAGTTATGACGCAAAAGTTCACGTGGTTGTCTTAAGCTCACTCTTGCACGCCACTTGGCAAACGGCGACACAAGAAATACGAAATAGTTTCGAAATTCTAGTTACTAGAATCACAAAAACATACGTGACAAGACTTCGCCGATGTCTTCCCGATTTTGTCTCTTTTTACTCACTGCTGCGTGTACGACATTTCGAAGAATCGTCTCGCAAATCCGCGAGTCGTAAAATTCAAAGATAAAAAGAGAGCAAGCATTGTAAAATACGCGCTTTAATGTCTCTATATTTGAAGAAAGAAACAGGTCTTTAGAAATCTCTCTACTCAGGAAAGAATATTTAAAGCAACAGTAATTTTTGTAGCCATAAAAATTAGTTATGGTGAATAATTCAATTAGTTATGAGAAATTAGTTATAGAGAATAACGTGAATGTTGGATCAAATCTTAAATGCAACGCAAAGTGTCTAAAAAATATTGTAAAGAGATTTAAAAGAAAAAGCATCCAAATATTTAAATATTTTTAGGATACTTTGTGTAAATATCTTTTATATAGTTTTATTTTTCTGATATTTGATAAATATAATAAAAATTCTATTTAATAAATTTTGTATGATATCTTATATAATATTAAACTTATGTTAATAACATTTATAACATATCATTAATATTATATAAAGTCAGTGATATTTTAACGTATAAGAGAAAATAAATAACAGTTATTAATTGATTATTCATTGTCCTGTAAAGTGTTACGAAAGATAAATTGCATTTAATTTTTTATATAATAATGTATATAAATATTATATATAAATTACATATAAATTACATGTAAATTATATATAAATTATATATATATAAATTATATATACAAATTAAATATACAAATTATATTAAATTATATATAATATTATATATAAATTATATAAAAATATTTCAAAGATTTAGAATTTTTAAAAAAATATTTTGAAACATCTCTGCAAAATATTTTAAGTCAAATAAATTGTTAAAAATTAGATTTAAAAATCAACTTAGTGCTTACTTAAAAAAAGAATTTTTTTGTTACATAACTTTGCCCTACAAATACAATTGAGCAAATATAAAAAAAATGATTCTGATAATTCTGATACCAACTTTGTATAACAGAAGTCTCAAGCGATTAATCAATCCAACAACTGTATCAACAAACAAATTCTACGGATACAATCGGAATATCATCATAACACAACTGCTTATAGATTTGCATTAAGGAGAGAAGCGATATTAATCTTCAAGGTTAAGAGATATGAAGATTGACGAATAATTTATATGTTTACATAATGCGGTGTCGCGTGTTTCTTTAATTGATGTCCTCTTCCGAATTTAATATCAAGGTCTTTGGCAGATTTCGATTTCTTGGTTTGTTTAGAATCGATGTTGCATGTCCGTGATATTTTAGTTTATTTCAATGTGAAGTAAATTCAATACTTTATAATAATTATATATATATACAACTACATCAGAAAGAATACTTCTTTTTGTAAAATATTGAGATAAATAAAACGATAATCAAACAAATAATTTTAACAAATTGATTATTTTGATAAAATCATGACACAAATAATAATTCTAGTAAAAAAAGTACATTTGAATAAAATATATCTTAAACGTTTGACAAAAAAAAAAAAAAAAAATGCGATTAACATCAAAAGAGAATAAATTTTCTTTAGCCGGAATCTCTCTCGGCGGTTTCTCTTTCTGTCTCGAAAATCGATTGGATCAGCTGCCTAGATTGTACTCATGATGCATAGGAAGCGCGAGATAGCGAGCACGTGATTAATTGCATAACGGAGCGTTTGCTCCAAGTGAAAGATTCCAAGTCGATATCTATCACCCTAGACGCTTCTTAGAATTTCAATGATAGAGATGCGTCGATTCGTGCAATTTTTTTTTTTTTTTTTTTGATCGCGTCGAGAATTTTTCAGAGACTTTCTTTTACAACATCGATGCCTCTTCGTCAGTTTTCGATGTTATTTTTTTCAATTGCACTCGGTAAAATTTTAATCGGAATAAATTTACAAGAGTCAAGGAAAGTCTACTTCTTCAGGATCGCTAACGGAACAGTTGGTGTACTCGGCTGGCTTGAACGATGCGAGGATGCACGTAAGCGCACTTTATCGTAGCCCCCGGCTGGAGTGCATGCACCTTTCACTAGCGGAAGTGAACACAGCTGAGAGACAGACGCGTGAGAGCGACCCAGGTCATCACTCGTTCGTTACGGACGACCGTTCCGTGCCAGCCAAGGCATCGCGAAACGTACATTGGAATTGTCGATGCATCGTTAATTGACGAGCGATCATTGACTGATTCATCGCCTATTCTCGTCTAATCTATTGCAGCTTGTTCTAATGTAACGACGCAAGAGAATAATCTCTCTCATTATATAGTGTATCATGATTTTATTCTAATCTTTTTATTTAATTTAACCACGTATTGAGAGATTTGTTTTCCCCTTTTCGATGGCAGCTATCGATAAAATTAGCCATTGTCATCTTATTGATCTGATTGAATAGTGATCGTAGCTATCGATGATCATCATTTCTTCTTTGCTGAAAAATATTCAGATTGTGGAAGATGCTCGCGCGCTTTTCGGATATACGCAGAATCTCTCATGGTATCATCACGTAGCGATTAATCATGTCGTGTCAGCGGGATGTTTGAAGTAAACGAATAACTCGCGAAGACGCGTTAGCGCTTTCTCAGCGACTTATGATTGCACAATTGCACGAAGATGGATGTATACACGCATACTACCGTAACAAATCTATCTCGGTGGTTTCGATGATGTTCGATCGATGTCCCGTCTCCGCGAAAGAAAGGCAGTCGATAGCGAGGAAAAAAACCATCGTCGATTTGTACGTGGGAATAAAATTATACGGGAAGTAAATCTATAAACTCTTATCCGAAGCCAAGCCATGCGTAACGTCGCTACGCAATCTTCCTCCCTTCCCCCCTCCTGCTTATTATCTCCGACTTTCTTTCGATATCGATTTATTAATTATCATTAATGATCCTTATCATCTTTTACGTCACTTTGAAGATATGAAATTTTGATTAGGTAGCCCAATAATTTCGGTTAGATCAAATTCCACGATGCTGCAGACACACGAAGATGATGATAATAATGCTGTAATAATTGAAGGATTAAATATGAGTATCTCTCAGAAAAGTGATTTCAACAAGTTCAATTGGCTCTACTTTAAGAGCAGTTCTTCGAGTTCTGAATTAGAGCATTTCAATTATTAGAGACTCTTCGATCTTTTCTACATTGAAGTTTACATTTCTGTAGCATCCAAGAATCGCTTAGTCCGGGTCTTTTAATTTTTAATCTAATTTATTTTTTAGTTTAATTTCTTCATTTAATTTTTAATTTAATTTCATTTGATGAAAGTGACCAAAACGGTGAAAGGTTTTAATCCATCATACACTTGAGAAACAATATGATATTCAAAGATGAAAATTAAGCTTCATTTGTTCGCTTAATGCTCTTATCTGCGGCCAGCATCAGCACGGACTCGTGATTATCCGGATATCTAGGCAAGAATCTTCGTACACGTGATGTGCTTGATGTGTGAGTTCGTGTACGAAAGTTGAGATCCACGGAGAATCTAGACCCTAGGATGCGATTGCCTTCTCCCGGAGGTAAAGCTACGTTTACGTCGCTTGTCTTAATAGCTAGCACAATCACGTTCGCATTGTAGCAAAATAATGCATCTGTTGCATAACGATAAGCTATGGAGTCGATAATATGCAGAACAATGCGGATCTCTCGCGAATAAATCATCTTGTTCAATTAAGTCAAATCTACAGTTTGCGATCTCGCAAACACGATATTTAAATGTCGAATGGAAAAACAATTTTTTTTTTTTTTCAGGTGTAACGTGACGTTTCTCAAAAACACAGATATGACAGATATAATTTTATAGATAAATTTATAGATAATTTAATAGATAAATCTTTATATTGCCGTCATGATACAATGTTTCTATTTAACTTAGATGGAAATATAAATTTCAAATAAAACTTAGGTATATATATATATGCAACAGTAATGTATAATTAAATTTTTTAAATTAAATTATAAAACTATAAAGCTAATTACAAAATAATGTCTTTACTTATGATCATCAGAAAATCAAATTACAGTATTTTTCGATCAATTAACGATGTATGAGCATTTTACATTAATTATTATTTAAATGTCAAATGCAAAGCTTGTAAATAAGTGATTTTTTTAAGCATATCGACATTTCGCAAAAACGTAAAAATTGCAGATAAATCTTTATATTGTCATCACGCAATTATTCAATTTATTGTTAGATATAAAAATGTAAATTCCATATAAAACTTAAGTATATATATGTATATGTAATGTATAATTAATTTTTTTATATAATAAAACTATAAATAATTACGAAATAATATTCTTACTTGTGATTTTTAGAAAATCGAATCACACTATTTTTCAATCAATTGATGATGCGCAAGCGTTTTATATTTACTTAATGCTTGAAACATTTAAATCAGCTACAACGCGGAAAGGAGGAAGTAGCGGATTGATCGTTCGACACTGCAGAACGAGAGAATCGTCGATCGCAAACGTGTCGGTGAAACTCGAACGTGGCTCGAACGACCTCTGCAAGGGTCGCTGTGTCTTGCGTCGAGGAAAGCGAGACCCGATAAATTGTGCGATCGCGCTTAGGTGCAGGCCGGAATCGTTGGCCGGATGATTCGGGACGGACGGAAAGAAGTCACGAGCGCAAGAGTCACGCAAGTGAAAATATCGAGTGCCTCTAACGAAGACTCTCCTTAATAAGAGACTCGACACGTGATAAATTCGTTTGAGCAAACCCAAGCAGAACAGAAAATCACAATAATATCACAATAATGATTTTTGATAGTCATTATGATATCATTTTGATATCATTTTAGTATCATTTTAATGTCATTTGATATTATTGTGATTTTCTGTTCTGCTTGGAACGTGATTCTGGGTCATCTAGCATAACGCATCTTCAAACGAAACTAATGTCGTTTAATCAAAGATCAAGGTGCGTGACCTCATCGAACGTATGTCGGAAATTTCGGCCATGAAGACTTTGGAGAAACCAGGCGCGATCGTCCTCTCTCGCGAGGGATTAATTTAGAAATACGCAGACGACGTTATTACGCTATCAAGCAATTGCTCAATCATTGAGTAAAACGCGCGTCTAGAATCTACAAGATTGACGTAACGAAAATCACCGGTCAGCTGATTCGATTTCACGTCGTTAAACGACGATTACGGAAAATCTCAAAACATCCTGTTTCTACACATAGGATGCACCTGTCGCATGAATAAAAATCTGTCAAAATCCCTATCATCTCCTAGTAGCTGTTGTTTCTGCAATGTAGGAAATCAAAAATATCATGGTACAAAGAGATGTCTAAAATTACTAAAAAAGGATAATAAATCTTACATAAATCATAGGAATGTAAAGACAATAAAGGCGTATAACACTCAACATAGTAAGTTGAAAGAACGATAAAATGACTAGAACTTTAAAATTTTAATAATGTATCTTCTTTCCCTCTCTTTTTCTTCTGACGTAAAAAATAAAATTTCACTGTAAAAAGATCAACATCTCTATGTTTCGTAATAAAGCATTAAGATAATAAAACATTAAGATCGATTACGATCCGGTACACAGTTTGCTCATCAAGTAAGGCCCATTATTATTACGACGATGATACGAGCAAACCGGAAGCTTTTCACCTTTTCATACACCACCGTGATAATTACTCTAATTACCTAAGAAAGATATTCACGACGCTCTTTTAAAACCTTTATCCTGATTGTAATATCACCGAGCTGAGCATCCGCAATCGTTTTGTATTTTGTCTGACTTGCAAATGAACGATTCATCGCGCTGAATACTCGAAGCATACATTACGTCGCTATTTTGGATAGAATCTCTATGTTACGAAGAAAAGATTCTCGCATCACGTTGATTATTACTTCTTAAGGACGTTAATCGCGCGCACTTTCTCCGACATTAGAAGACAAGTTAAAAAGAATAAAAATTGTTTCATCATCTAAAGAATTATAATGGATAAATCTTTCTTTTTTTAATTCAGACAAAATAAATTCCAAATTTAAATTAAAATTGATAGTTTTCTATAGAAATTAAATAAAATAAATGAAATAAAAATTTCGTCAATATATCAACTCTCTCCTCAAATTTATAAAAAAATCACGATTACTAGTCAATATAGCTTAAGTGTAATACCTGAATGTTAACTGTTTCAAAGTTTAGTTTGATCCCCTATGTTTATTTCTATATACGTATTTATAAAACGAGCGACGAATGTAAATTACGACACAATTTTAGCAGTCTATTTCGGAAATGAATAGTAAATAAGGTCACGTCGGCACCAACTGGTCCGTTGGAATTCAAGAAGTTTCACTGAATATTTATTAGTCCCAACAAGATGTTCGCGATTAAGTTGTGTCGCCATTTTTCTTATTCACGCTTATTTTCATGATTAATGTCTCTTATGTCACTCAGCCGATTCGGAGAGTTTCTATTGAGAATTGACTACCGTATACATAAATCTTTTCGCAGAATAACCGGCTCTTTACATGTCTAAGACGAGAAAATACCAAAGTCTTCACATTTTATACGCAGTGTTAAACAAATTATGTGTAAAAATTTGCGAGCAAAACATATGGTTTTTAAATTGATTCTCCATCGTAGTGTTTGTTGACATCGAAGAGATATTTTTCCGCGGACGTTAAAAAAAAAAAAGAAGAAAAAAGAAAAAAACAATAAGAACATGGTACCCATAATAAAGTATCCATTGCGCGTGTAGTTTTGTAACGTGGCGTTGGACATTGTAATTCCTGCAATCTGGATTATCGTTACACGGAGAGGGAACATCCTCGCTTGTGCAAGAGAGTCCAGTTAAACGCAGACCTGCTCCGTTTCCCGTGAGCAATTTTGCGTAATCATAGTGAGTTACCTGCTGACTCGAACGCCGCTAACGACCGCTGCATTCTAACAAACCGGGGTCTTGCCACAGATTCGTATTATCTCAGAGAAAGATTATTATTCTGTAGAGAAATATGTCTGGAGAAAATACATTGTAAAACTGTAGGAAATCTCAAAATGAAAAGTTAAGTAATGATGTAATGAAATGTAATAAGAGAGAAAAAAATAATATCGCGACACGTTCAATTTATAATAGTTGAACAATAAAATTATAATAATAATCATTTATTAATATCATGAATCGTGCAAAAGCATGATACAAAGCTATATTTATGTATAAAATATTTATATTTTATATACATATATATATATATATATATATATATATATATATATATTATGTACAAAAATTAATTTTTGAAAAATTTACATACAAATAAAAAATATAATAATATATATTTTATAATATTTATAAAATATTTCTTATTTATATATAAATTTTTGAAGATTATTTTTTGTACATAGAAATATTTTTTTCTCTCTCATTCGTAGTATCTTCATTTAATATCCATACAAATGCTGCGAAAGATCTCAAAAATAGAAAAAAAAAACCACACTACAAATTAATGCAATAAAGATCATTCATAACGGAAGCACCATCGTTTACGTAAAATATGGCGTAAAATTACGTCAGAATAATTTGAAGCGGAAGATAGTTAATTTTACTGGCGACGCTAATTGTCGGCAAACGAAGACAGAGATGTTAGGCCAGGAAATCCGCGAGCATCTCGCGGCTGTTGAACTGAATCACGGAGAAAGGTGGATTATCCAACACAGAACGCGCGTGCGCGTGCACAAATATTTGCCGAGCGCAAACACATTGGCGTCAGAACGCTAATGCGACAAGTGTCGCGGATGCCTTGCGGATGGAATAAGTTTACGCGTCTTATAGTTTTGACTACGTAAATATACTCGCTATACTTGAAACAGGGATCATGACAATGAGACAGGTGTAGCTGAAGAGAGACGCGTCATCTCGTCTCGCGATTATAATAGAATCCATTAGCGTTTATTGCGGATGATTCACGCTAATACCGCGACGAGCTATTATTTATTCGAGCTTTATGCAAGCGTGGATTCATTTTTCCTTTCACCTTTCACTGCGAACCCCAACCTTTCGCCTTGTGAGAATGCGCGATGGGATTTCGACGCTCGTCCGCTCCTTCGGTCGAAATTATATATCCTGTGCGTTAGAAATTAGAATATTCAAATTCACGGAGTTTACATTGGCTTGAACGATTATATAAAATTGTGTCAGAGATGGGAAAAGATTATCGTGACTCTGTCGACGATGACCATTAATCTTGTAAACATCGGCTCTCGCGTGTAGACGAGATCGCGCTTTCTAAAGCGTTACTACGTAGTTACTTTTGTCCAGAGGCTACTCGAGTCTCTTGACCATCGATTAAAACTTATAATCGAGAATCGTCAGGTTCTCTTATACATTTTCTAATTATACAGTAACACATTCAAAGTTTATTTCTGATGCGAGACATAATCACACACAAACTCACTTTCCCGTATTCCAATTTCTTTCAAAGACAAAATTTATATTTGCGATTCTCTCTCATATGACGCACATAAGTCAATCTTATATACATATTATTAGATACGCAAATTAATTCGGTGTCTTTACCTTTAATTAATTATAACTTTGGTTTAAATTCAAATATTGGTAATCTTAAGGTTTAAAATGCTCCAATAGCTGACATAACTTCATAAAATAATCAAACTCCACATCGAACACGATCTGACAAGCAGCATATTAGACACTAAATTCTTTTTGCTTTTCAATTGAAAAAAATGCTGCCGAAACTGCAAATATGATTTGCTCTGGTTTGAGGAATGCTGTAATGCATAAAACTTGTAAAAAGTTACCACAAGAGTGATGATTTTGGAGTGATGATTTCTGTCTTATTGATAAAGAGCATTCTGACCTCCAGTCGAATGTCATCATGTTCGATGTGAAGTTTGATGATTTTATAAAGTTATGTTGTCAGCTATTAGAATATTTCAAATCTTAAGGATGTTCTGGATGTGTAATAGTAGCAAAAAATTGTCAAAATTAAAAAGAAAACATGTTTCTTACGTTTATACTGTTTGAAAAATTAAAAAAAT
>JBCAUJ010000130.1:918345-948174 GCA_038406275.1 Cataglyphis albicans
ATAATATTTTTCTACAATTTTTAGTAAATAACTTTTAAACGAATTAGTGGATCTAAATCAAGTTTTGCACAAATATTAATTAAGATTTCCTTAATATATGTGAAAATTTTATTTCATTGATAATATTTTTTCCTTGTCAAATTTATCAATAAATGCTACAATAGATGATTTTCCATAAGAATTTATAGTAACTTTAAATTTAAATAATTTCCAAACCGTTAAGAAAATTGTGCTCAGTATTTGCACAAATATTTAGAAGAAATTGTAGAACAATTTATGAAATTTTAATGCTTTTGTTAATATTTCGATATATGACACATATATCCTTAAGATCCTTATCACTTCAAAACTAAACAGCAAGATATTTGAATGTACACCAAAATTATAATTGATTATAGATAAAGGCACGGAATTAATTTGCGCATCTAATATCTTTTATTAATTTGACACAAAAGATGCGATTATATCTTTCGCTTTTTTGGAGCACAAGAATTTTGAATTTTGTGCGTTTCCGGCGAAATTCTCCTCGATGTAAAAAGTTGTGAAAGTTTGAACTGTAACCTACCGTTAATAGTCGGATGTTATTTATATTTATGGTTATCTTTACTGTTATTTATACTTACAGTTATATGATAATATAATAGCGACGGATGAGCGACTAATCAAGCTTTTGCGGTGCAGCTAATTAGTCGATCGAGTTTGCTCGAGAGGGAAAGGTAATGCGTAACCCGGTAACGATTACGGGAGATATGATATAACATTTTTATCGACATGAAAAGATTATGGAAGAATCTTCCGTGTAATTTCTTTCGACGAGATCGTACTATATAGGGTGTGTTATAAAGAAAAGATAATAAAAATATTAATTTAGCACTAAATGTATTGTGAGTAATGTTGAAAAGGAGAATCTCAAAAATGTGTGCGCGTATCGAATGATAAGAAACACTAATATCCACATCATAAATATCTTCTTTGATTTCCATGTACATTAACACAATCAGAATCGCATGAATTCAAAAGATTTTGATGTTACATACAATGAAAAAATGGGAACGCGATTTATGCTGATGGCATAGGTTTAAGAAATGTAAACTCATCGAAAGGTGAAACAACTTTTTAATTCCCGGATACAACACTTTCAATTGCGCGGAGATTCGCAGAGCTCGAAATATCCTTCAACTGACGACGCTGGCGAAACTAAAGGTAAAAAATTGCCGCCGGTACCAGAAAGCCGAATCGATCGTCGCGAGAGGAAGTTTGTCGTGGAACGCGAAGAAGAAAATGACAAGACGTCGAGAGAGAGAGAGAGAGAGAAAGAGAAAAAAGAATCAGCGCGAGAGAAGCTCGGATGGCGGAGCGAAAGTCAAGTCAGTCGCCTTAGTTCGACACGGTTGAGACCCCTCTTTATTCCTCGCGATCCTGCAACATTAATATCCGCGAAACTCGGATGCAGCGCACATATCGGGACATCACCTGCCGGCTCCGGAATGCCACTCGGATCATCACCGACGGCCGAAACCGCGAATTGTGGTCGCGACGGGAATCGTGGATGTGAGCTTTCAAAGTTCTCGATGAATCGCTTATTATTCTTATTATAATGAGATTGCAAATAAATTATGCTAGGGAAACACTGGAAAAGAAATAGAGTGACATCGATAATATAAAGGATTTAAGTTTATCAACAGTACTTGAATGAAAGGAATAAAATAGAAAATTTAATTTTTGATATAAAAGTTCCATTATGCTTTTCCTCTTTATATTTGAAAAGTTAATATAAAAGTAAAATTCGATATAAAAGTTCTATCCAATATCTCCTCTTATATTTATATTTAAAAATAAAATTTAAAATTATCAAAAAATTTCTCTTTGACATCAAATTCTAATACTTAGCTTTCAATATATTGTATATTAATATCGATTTTTTTTTATATGTTTTTCATTATTCGTAATGTTGATAAAATTTATTAGAGGTACCTGAAGATAATAATTACACATTAACTTTACATAAAAGTAATTTATGTTTTTAAATATATAAATGCGCGCACATACATTTACATATATTATATTTTATTTGCTGATCGGAATTAGAGAGATAATGTAAAGTGAATCAAGATAGATGAGTGTAACATGAGAAGTATAAAATCATTCCTTGATTTTATGGAAATAATAAGATAAGTAATGAGAGAGAGAGAGAGAAAGAGAGAGAGAGAAAGAAAGAGAGAGAAGGAAACAGACAGACAGACAGAGACAGAGAGAGAAAGACTGTTGTAAATTCATAAATCTTCTCAATCATCACGACTCCCCCTAAATCGCCGTGAGAATTTCGAACGAAGATTTATCGGCTTTGAAAAAATAGCACAATCGAATATATGCATAAGCTCAAAATAGCAGTTGCATAGTGACGTATCATCTGCGTTCTCTGTCATAATTTTTTTTTTTTTCTTTTTACTTCTGCATAAAAATATACTAGTTATGTCGATGAAATAGTGATTTTTTTCATCTTATTTTCGCGATTCGCGCATTCGTCTGCTTTCTCTCCATCAAGATTGAAATTTGCATTAATTATAAATAAATTGTTCTTGGATAAAAATTGTCCTGCATGTATACGTATATATATATCTTCTGTATATACCATCGCGGTAGCACGAGCCATACATTATCTCTAGATTTCATAGTTGTCATTGACGACGATGACTTAAGACCACTTCCCCTAAACATCGAAGCATTCTCGTATCTCGTCGTTAATAGCGTCCGAACGTTGCCTGTCGGCAATGACATGTTAACAAAAGTGACTTGACTGAAGGATATTAATTGCTAAAATATACATGAAAAATACCGATAAATAACAGAAAGCGAAGATATTATCTATCAAGAAATGTCCCCCCCCAAAAATATGTATTTCATAAAATTATTCGAGAATTTAAATATAGCTTTATATCATTATCGCTCTTCGACATAATGAAATTTATAACTCATTCTTATGTGATCATATGTGTAAGAAATTTAAAGACATTTTTCCGCTAGAATATTTCATGACATTTCAAGCACGCTGATTCGAGAACTAAAATGGAATTCGATTACTATATTTGACCTACTTAAATGTAAGACTTAGATGCACTTAGATAAAAATTTCTATTTATTACATATTTTTTAAAGCTTAAGGATGTTTTTTTGTATAATAATAGCAAAAAACTGTCTAAATTAAAAAAAAGAAACTATTTTCTTACATTTATATTCTTTGAAAAATCAAATAAATAAATCCGGATTATAAAAAGAATTAAAATATCACAAATAATAAAATATCACAAATATCATATGATTTTTAACATCTTCATAAAAAAATAGTTGAAATTAATGTTTCTCCTAATTTATGATCAAAAACTTTTAATCATGAAATCAACTGCAAGAAGAAAACGATAATATTTTTCTACAATTTTTAGTAAATAACTTTTAAACTGGTAAGTGGATTTAAATCAAGTTTTGCACAAATATTTATTAATTTTCTTAATATATAAAATTTTTTGTTGGCAATGTTTTTTCCTTATCGAATTTGTCAATAAGTGCTACAATACGCGATTTTTCATAAGAATCTATATTAATTTTGAACTGAAATAATTTCCAAACCGTTAAGAGAATCGTGCTCATGTTTTGTACAGATACTCAGAAAAAAATAGTAAATCAATCTGCGAAATCTTCATGCTTTGTCAATGTTTTAACATGTATCCTTATAATATATGACATGTGTCCTTAATAAAATTTCTAGCTTAAAAAAAAACGAGGATAATTATTATTAAGACAGTAAATGTTGCCCAAATGAATCGCTACCCTTATCCCGCTAGGAATGGCACTGGCATTAAAAAAAAAACCTCTCTACAATGAGAACCAAGTAACAAAAACTGTATGTATCATCCCGGATCAGCTATTGCAAAAATTTTTACGTAATCGAATGTAAGGCTGCTGACGCAACGGGGGCACAGCCATCCGTAAGACCGCGATCGGTGAAAAAAATTGCCGGCTAACGTGCCGTTTACATGAGAGACCGCGTACGAAATCGGTCCTCGACAGCTGTACTACTGACAACGGGCAGCAAGGACACGTGAAAGTAATCGGTAAAAAACGTTCTCGCATATCGCTGGCTGATCCTTAACTATCTCGGGACGAGTGCGAATCATGAAGGAAAGGGAAAGAAAAAAAAAAAGGGAAACGAATCGAGCGGATCGAACTCGAGGAGCGAAGAAGAAAGCGGAGGAGGAAGAACGGCGGATCAGATATAGGGGGTCGAAACGCGCGTGAAGAAGTGGGTCGAGAGTTCACAGGCCGGATAATTAAATTCCTCGCCGAAGAAAGCGTTTTCCCTCTCGTTTAGTGAGTACCATCACCCTTTCCCCCCACCTCTGGTCCCCCCGTCGACGAGGGAGCCGGACACGTCAACTGCGTTGTCAGACCGGCAGTCGTAATGGATTTCCTACTCTAGGTATCTTCAAATCTCCCATCATGTTGTAAACAAATCACTGACTTTTCTCTCTTAATTATATTTTAATTATCTTTTTAACATCGATTATTTGAAGAGAAGATGTACGTTGAGGGCAATTTCTCTCTATCTCTTCATTGTCGGACAATCGTATATTTTGTTAACGTTAATCGCGAATTAAATAATGACTAGAACTACGAATATAAAATATAAATGAACAAATTAATTCCAGCTGATATTTTTTATTTTTTATCTCTACATATTAATTGTCAAATGTATAACTCTTATAAGCCACGTACAAATAATTAAAAAAAAGAAATAAAAAATGATAATAATAAAATCTAAGATTATTGTCGCTTAAAGTCTCCTGGAAAATTTCTAATGCATCTTTAACTGTCAAACAAATGTTAATATATTTATAATAAAGTTACTTTCAAGATATGATCATCTCGATGATTACATCGATTCGAATGTACGGAAGCTTTAGCACACGGATGATACAAGGCTGACAAAGCGCTTACTTTTCTTCCTGATGACTCTCTATCAAGAGTTCGTGACTGACAGATGATTGTGCTCTCCATCGGTCGTTCACGCGCGACCTTTATAAATTTCCGAAGGTAAATGATTTATCCTCGTCGGTACCGCAACATTGTCTCAATATCTCGCGTCACTGTTACAAAATATATTATCGTAAAATATCGCTGCTTGTCTCCATCTTTATTAATTTCTGTCCCTAACTATTGCCTGTGTACTGATTGCCTGCATGTTGAAAGAAGATATATTTCATAAGTGGACTTGTAAGTGAAATCATACATGAAACGATCACGCTGAAGGAAGCCAATTTTTAAATTCACGTGCGCGTCGAATGTCAATTAGGCGATCGGAGATATTTCTCGATGAGTAAATTAATCATTAATTCATAAATATACTATGTGCTAGTTATCCTTGTTTGAAATATATTCATTGAAATATATTCTGAGTATCTGACGTAATGCCAGTACAAAAAGTACATTGAATTGTTATAATCAAGATAGTTGAAATCATCTCTTTATAAAGAAAAATTAAGGATGTATGTGACATATCGAAATACTAAGAAAAGCATTAAAATTTCATAGATTGTTCTATTATTTCTTTTGAATATTTGCAAAAACTAAGCACAATTCTCTTGATGGTTTGGAAGTTATTTAAATTTAAAGTTACAATTGATTCTTATGGAAAATTGCGTATTGTAGCACTTATTGACAAAGAAACTTGACAAAGAAAAAATATTACCAATGAAATAAAAATTTTCACATATATTAAAGAAATTCTAATAAATATTTGTGCAAAACTTGATTTAGATCCACTAATTCGTTTAAAAATTATTTACTAAAAATTGTAGAAAAATATTATCTGTCTCTTTTTCTCTTTCTGCAAATTACTCGTTTTTCATTGTTTTTTGCAGTTGATTTCAGAGGATATTCACAATCAAAAGTTTTTGCCATAAATTAGGAAAAATATTAATTACAACTATTTTCTTTTACGAAGGCGTCAAAATGCATATTATTTTGTGATACTTTAATTTTTTTCATAACCCAAATTTATTTTTTCAACTTTTTTGAAACAGTATAAACGTAAGAAACATGTTTTCTTTTTAATTGACAATTTTTTGCTACTATTTGCTACTATTGTACATTCAGAACATTCTTAAGATGCAAAACATGTGATGACGCAAAACATAAACATTAAAAAAATCGATTATATTCTTATTTTCCGTGATACATGTAGATTATTACGAGAATGCAATGCTACGAATGCCTCGGCTCAGAGAAATGCTAAAAATTGTGTTGGATCGATAGATCCTCCTCTTTCCTCTTCTAATAAATACGTCAGGAGTTGAATCGAGAATGACGTGATTATTGGCCGCATGACTTCGAGCACTCTCGAAATTGCTCTGCCAACTTTCTTTCAAGTGACCTATTCGATGTATAAAAATTAGCCTGTTGTTATGCTGCCGTTCTTTAAGTAATCGATATTACGAGATTATTGAAAAGAGATTAAATGATAAACACTTTAGTTCCTTATGATTTAATTAAAATGTTTATTTATGTATTCAATTTTTTAGTATAATAAATCAATTTTTTTTGTAAATTAATATAAACGAGTAAATTAATTATAATTAATTTACTTTTATTAAATATAAATTAAGTAAGTTAAGTAAATTAAATAAGTAAATTATTTATAATTAATTTACTCTTATTCTTCGATTCTTCTAGTATTCTAATACAATAGTTTGTAATAATTTCTAAGTATATTAATATAATAATAATTTCTGTATTTATTTTTATACTATTATTAATAGTACAAAAGTGATTCATAATATTTTAGAGAGAGATAGAGAAATATATTCATTTAATAAATAATGTAATATGTTTAAGATTGCTGTTAACCACAACAAATCTCATATTTAATCTTAAATATCTAACATCTTCTTCTAATCGCTACTAAATAAAATTAACAAGACAAAAAATAATAATGGGTTACTGACTTTAGGCCATATCGCAGTGTAAAATAAGAAATATTTTACGGCGTAAAATGATCAACGGAAATGTTAATGAAGAAATTGTTCTCAACGCACATCCGGCGCTACACATTGCACAAGAACATTTGTTGCGTGAGGTGTACCTTTTTATAGTTTAGCCTCTGTTACGTAATATATTCTCATAGCTTAGCCAAATAAACATGAGTTTATATTCATGAACTGAAAAAAAAACAAAAAACATTAGCATACAGAACTATAAAAGTAGTACCAATAATTAACGTACAAGTAATCTTGCTTTTTGTTATTACGATGTTTAACATTTAAATTTTTATTTAAGTTAAATTTGAACATTAAAAAGAGAGTGTATTCATTGTCTATTAATATTCATCTATTAATATGTTTATATATATATATATATATATATATATATATATATATATATATGTAGTGTACGTGTGTGTATTTATAAAAAATATAATATTGTACAATTAACTCATACAATTGGGTCAGATTTTTATATCGCTTTATTTTTTGAGTGTATAGCGATATGATTGTATTTTCTAACGAAGAAAGAATATATTCATCGGGATGATTCATCAAGATAGAATTCTAAACGTTTCATATTCCTGTCGCGCAAAATTAATACAGCGGCGAAATACGGCACGCGCACAGTATTTTATTATAGCAACTTGCAACATGTTACAACACAATGCTGTAACAACTGCAGTCATCATGTAGTTATGTTTATGTTGTCCATGTCGTATGTTTTACATATTGTCAACAGAGAGAAGAGAATATTAATAGACAATGAATACTTTTCTCACTCGTAATGTATGCATATATATTTATGATATTGTATTTAAAAAATTAATTTCTAATCAATTTCTTACTATCAGAATTTATAACTGTAATTGCATAGAAAATAGAAAAATTAATTTTTAGCAAGCAACTGAAGCAAGAAATTTTTATTTAATTATATAAGTTTTGTACATGTTTATATTGCAAAAATATTTGATAAAAAATAAAAAATAAATCAATAAAAATAATTTTTCAATATAAATGCAATATAATGTAGATCATTCAAATATAAAACTACTGCTATAGAACAGTGCTAAGTGAACAATGCTGACAAATTATCTTTAGTTATTTAATTGCTCCTCATATAATTCAAACATAAAATAAAATGACATTAAAATCAATCTCGAATACTTATTGTTAACTAAAGTAAAATTCATAATGGAATTGCAGTTATCATAACAAATATACAGGAAAAAGATAAAATTCAATAAGTATTTTTCAAATATAAGTGTTACTGATGCATATTTATAGAATATATAAAAAATAATTTTCAGAATAAAACCATATATAATTTCTCACGAACTGTCAAATTATTTCCACTTCCATTTCCCTCTGCCTATTATAACTGTCATAATATGTTGTCACAATCAACTAATAATAAACAAAAAAATAAATAGAAATGAAAGGGATACGTGTAGCCTTCATCAGGTAACCGAGACAAAGTTCTTTATGGAACTGTTATTACGACAAAGCACCCGACCAAAGGAGTCTAGGTCTAGGACACAAGTCTAGGGATCCACGGCATGGTTATCGAGAGATCGCAATGTTTCGCAACTTTTCATCGTCCAAATCTCGAGTATATCAGCGATCCGCGTGAACGGTACAAGTGGATGTCCGACTCCGGCAGAGAGAACGAGAGAAGCACGAGGTCGAGGAGGGAGGGAGGGAATCGTCTCACAATTCTGAATTACTCTCACTCGCGAGAGGCCCCCGTCTCTTCTTCGTGGGGGCCCCCTACGCGCGTATCCCCCTGCTTCTCCCGGGGGTATAAATGACTCCGGTCTACCTTCCACGGAGTCACAGAACTGAGCGGCATCGCAGAAGCCGACATGAATCTTCTGATCGCGGTAAGCACGCTTCTTTTTTTCATACCTACTTACTTTACATTAAGGAACAGTAGAGGAGAGGGAATTTGATAAAAAAAAAAAAAAAGAAAGAAAACGAGCAAGGAAATGTGGTGCACGAATACGTGTGTGAGTGGAAGAGGATTAAATATGTGTGATCGAGATCCTTGGTCAGTAAGAAAAGACGAAACGATGACCGCGAATCGTCGTGCCCTACATCACTACCGTTGTCTCTAATCTCGCGTGTTGCGAGTTTCACATTAACCGGCAAAAGACGGCTGATCTGACGGTGCTGCTTTCCCTTTCACACTCGTCTCTCTCTCTCTGATTTCTCGCGAAAAAACGCAACTTGTGATACAGTGACATCTTGCAAAAGTTTAAGAGAAAATAAAATCTGTGAAAGCGCTACTGAATGTAACTAATTCGAAATTTGATCTTTTTCTAGATTTGCTAAAATCTGGAAAAATCTTAGAGGATTTACTGACCATTGATTTTTTTTCGCAATTGCACGATTACACTTATTCTAGAAAAAATTTATAATATATAAAAAAAATTATTTTTGATTTGTTTGATTTTAAATTCACTCTTTTTATATAAAAAAACATTTTTAAAGATAACTTTTTTGAAGTCATATAAATTATCTTCTGAATAATGTACATGTACTTTTATATTTTTATATATATATATATTTTATATATATAATTCATCTTTTTTTTCTAATTCTATTTTAGATAATAGATCAATTTTACAAAATTTTGTAGAGAGAAACAGATGCGCTAGTCTAAATATTTAATGCACACAATTGTATAAAACTGACAATAACAATGGATACATTGATAGATTACTTTTGATCTAAACAGAAAATTCTCCAAAATAATGTCGATATATGATATTATAAGCTATACATTCTATAAATCTAAATGAATAACTGGGAGATGCAGACAGAAATCCAATCTTTAAAAAGCCTTGCATCTAATAATCGATCATTCCACAAATCAATATTTTTCAATCATTGAAAAAATATATTTTGACAAATCGATTGTGTGACAGCAAAAATTATTTAAAATAGAAGGATATTATTGTAATTCGTTGAAGGATTAGAATATAATTTATCGCATTCATCTACGCTAAACACAATATTAAAGTAACGTATCCTCTTGTGTGTTACAGTGTATGATTGTCGGTCTGGCAGGGTTCGCCCTGGCTGAGCCGCCTGTGTCCTCCGGCTACAGTTACAGCAGACCGACCGGTGGTGGCGGCGGGGGTGGCTTCTTCGGCGGTGGTGGCGGTGGCGGTGGCGGCTACACCCAGGTGTCTTTCGGTGGTCAGAGCAGCGAAGGTGCATCCGTGGATGGTGCCCTGCTCGAGCAGATTCGTCAGATCCTCCTGAAGGAAGAGTCGCAATCGCAGAGCGGCGGATTCGGCGGATTCGGCGGTGGAGGTGGATACTCGGCGCCTAGCTCCAGCTACGGTGCCCCATCCGCACAATACGGTGCTCCCCCGTCAACGCAATATGGCGTGCCCAGCTACCAGACTCGTGTCGTAGGAATCGATCTCGAGGGCATCAGGCAGGCTATCCAGGTCGCCCAATTCAACCAAGTCAGCCAAGGACCGGGAGGTTATCCCAGTGGACCTAGCACCAGTTACGGAGCGCCCAGCAGGCCGTCCGGTAGCTACGGTGCACCGTATTAAGAATCATCTTGGGTGATGAGAGCGAGAGAGAGAGAGAGAGAGAGAGAGAGAGAGAATGAGAGAATGAGAGAAAGAAAGAGAACAAGAGGATGAGAGAGTTGATAATGGCACCGGCCGACAACAACGATTACTTTCCGAGATGCAGCTGAAACACATAATATAAAAAGACTATCAGAAGAGAAGATCAGATATACTTGGAAAAAAGTCATAGATATCACCAGATTCTCTCACAATGATACATTCCTCAGGCTCGTCAACTCGGAAGGTCGTCGCTATCAGGATTAGAATATCGAGCGGATCCGTAGTTTTGCTGCAGATCGAGATTCAAAGACGAGCTGGATCACCGAAATTGGCGTTACTCGTCTTCGCAGTTCCAGCGTCGTCCAGTCGCGCCCCCAACTAATGCTCAATTAGAGAACACGTCAGATGGAAACGTGTGCGAAGAAAAGCGCAAATGGCGATCCGCGGGATGGCACTTGGTCCGTTGAGGATCAAATAGTCGTCGCTTCAACGGGTCAGGGTCTTCCGGGATCCGCCGGGAAGAAACGCACCGTCTCCGAGCAGCATCTCTTTCGGGCCCCTGACTTGTCGGGAAATCCAACGGTCGTCGCTTCGACAAGATAAGGGGTCCGTGGGAATGTGAATGTGGCCAGTTTTTTTTTTCTTTTCTTTCGGAAAAGACTCGGTCGGAAATGAAATCTTGAGCGCAGTCGGCACGGTGCCGAAGTCTATCGTACCAAAATCGCATCAATCGTCGCGGTCATCGATGTCAGTCGCGCGAGGATCAGTGATATCGTAGGGAGGCAGGCGCAATCGCTGATAACAGACACACTTCACACATTTCCGATCGTCGGGACACTCATAGAACAAAGGAGGAGAAGGAGGAGGCCGACAAGCCGAAGACGTGATTGGCGCGATTAGCGCCTTGTAAATAAAATTCTACACATGATCGCTATCTCGCGGCGTCCGCTGCGTAATTCGCTTCGGCTCTTCCTCCTCAAAGGTCGATTCCTCAATATGATGATACGATCAAAGACCTTGAGGATATCAAAGCTGATAGATTCAGCTGGAGAGCAGATTCTTCGAACTGAAGACTGAGAAAATCGCGGGAAAAAAATATCCGAATAGTATAAGGTCGATTTCGCTTAGAGTAACCGACCTCTATCTATTCGCGATAAGATTCACCGAGGATGTTCACCGTAAACGGAAGAGCGAGACGGGTTACAGAGCGGACGCCGCCGTGTCGGGCGACACGTACACGCGAAGCCACACTATTTTTTTAATACATTTTAACGCTCTACTTCCTTAACCACGCATCTTTTTGTACTTGTATAAAGGCTTTTTTTGTAGAAAAAAGAATAAAAAAAAGAACGTCGCCACCGTTGAAACATCCCCTTGTATTTCTTCATTTTCCCTTCGTCTAGATGCGGCGGAACGATTGGCTTCCATCGCCAATGCTGCGCTGTTTCCTATAATTTCACTTTTCCTCCATTAACCGCCAATGATCATATGATTATCGCGAGTCTCTCTTTCTCTTTCGCTATCCCATTATGTCCCCCATGGCCCCACGACATCCGCCAGAGATGGTGCCGATTCTCGCTCCGGGCTGACTTGGATTTTTTTCCCGCAGCATCGTATCTGTCAAAGGTATCCGACCGAAAGGTTTCTCTTTTTCTTCATCGTCGACGTTTCGAGAGATCAGCGCCTTTCTCCTTTCACTCGCGAACCCGAGAGGCAATGGGATCGCATTATCCTGAGAGAGGAAGGCCGAACTTCACCTGGACATGACGTAAGTCGTCAGCGGAAAAAAGGCCAGTTGCAAAAGGGCATCACGTACGAGATAGAAAAAGAGAGTGAGGGAAAAGAATCTGATCATCTGTCAAGATTCGAAAGTGGCTTGGTTCTACCTTTTCGAGGCGAATATTCTTGGATTATTTGGCTAAAGGATATCCGACAGAATATGGGGATTTCATTTTCTCTTTTTTTTTTGTACTTTCAAGAGGCTTCCTGTATGACACCGCCGTCACGATCATGAGATGCGCACCTCTTTCTCGCTCGAGTCATTTCATTTGAAATTAGCATTAGATTTCCTGATTACAGATGATGTAAGTCGCTCAAGCGTATGAATTTATCTTGTATAAATCATCATTATTTTGCTAAAATGCAATTTCTAAGGAGAAAATAATACTAAAAGGCTTGATATGTCTTTTATTATCCTTTTCTACATTTCAAGTCCCTTGAAGTTTGAAATTTAATCTCACATTGAAATAATTGTAAGCTTATTAATCGATTAATAATCGGGATGTATGTGATGTGAATGAGCACTTACAGTTATATATATTCTGTAATATATAAATTAATTTAATTGAGTATAAAAACATAATATTAGCAATTTTTAATTATTACATCGTTAATTCGTTAATATTAATAATTCAGGTTTTAAACTCTTCTTCCATTACGTTAAATAATTATTATAAATTATAATTTTTGTTAATATTTAAAAAAAAAGAATAAAAAAAAGTTTTTTTATTGACATTAAAATCAGATAAAAACACTTCAATTTGTATTGTCAAAAATTTAACATTTATTATATTTTTTTTTAGATTAAATTTAAATCAAACTCCAATTATTCTTTCCTTTTATTTAGATAAAACCTTTTTTTTAATTATAGAAAATTATTCAAACCGCGTCTTTGTTGGATTAGTTAAATCTATCGGCCCATTAAAATTGTCTACAAACATTCTTAAAAATATTTAATTAACATGTTTAACAGCTATCAGACATTTATGACGACATTCATCTGCGGTGGTTTCATGCAATATGCGTCATAATCAGCATTTATGATAAGTTACGTACAATAATTCCAGATAACAAATGAATCATTTTAAATCCAACAAGACAACAAAAAAAAAAACCTTATTATAGCACATTTACGATGAATAATATATTTGTCGCGAGAAATAGTTATCTTTAGAAATGGAATAAATATTTAATATGTGGAAATCTCTTTGTAAAAAAGCAATAGTCACGCATCACGAGAAAATCAGAAATTAATCATAATGTAACTTAAATCGAATCATTATATAAATTCGTATTAGGCCTTTAAAGTTTTAATCGTATAACTTCAAATGATTATACCTGCTCACGCGCGCGAATAAATCTTCTCTATATTTCTCGCATATATATGTTCAAGATGACGTTTATACATATATATATATACATAATTAATTTTTTTAATTATTATTATTAAATATATTATATATATTAATTATTATTAAATATATTATATATATTAAATATATTAAATATATTATATATTATATATATTTTTTTTTCTTGTTACATAATTCTCGACGCACCTATAATTTATGAGATTTTTCTTACACATATATGTATAGAAAAATCTCATAAATTATACATATATATGTATAAAAAATTTTCATAAACTACAGGTGCATTGAGAATTATGTAACGAGAAAATACATATGTTAATATCGCTGATTTAAACGGTACGGACTTTGAACAGTTATGTAAAAGGATAAGTGCCAAAATAAAATAAAATATTGGCGATATTATTGCATAAATTCGAGAGAATTTATCGAATTCTTCGTTGCAATTTCGAACATGCACAAGTACATCCTCTACATCAGATTGCACAAATTTCTGCGAAGTGGTTGTCGACAAATGATTGTTTGTTCCGCATCAGTTACAATCTTGCGATCAACACGATATTTTATTTCCATATCGTTGTGCGTCTTCAAAGTCAAATAAAGAGCGCTTGATAAGACGCAAGTGCAAAGCTCAGCGAAAATAAAAAGCGAGGCAAATGAAATTTATGTTTCACATAAGATGAGAAATGTTGCGAATGCACGATTGGAATAATTTTCGTGTCAGTAGAAACTTATTCTCAAGCGTGAGAAGCCTGTTTTCATAACGCTTAAACCATTTGCCATACAAATTAGAAACCTTAAAGAGCAGTGGAGTTGCTATTTTATGTAATGGAATAAAGTTTTGCGTAATAAGAATTTTGTCGTATATATACAATTTATGTAATTTAAGTTTTTATAATTTTTAATTATCTTGTAAAATAGGACATATTGTATATATATATATATGTCCTATTTTACAAATATAAAATATAATTATATAAAAACTTAACTTACATATATTGTGGAGAATATTTGTGAATTAAATAGAAATTAAAACGATAAAATATATATAATTAAGAATGTTCGAATTCTTAATAATTTCATATCAAGAGTCATCATAAGTTATTTAAGAATTTAGAGAGAAAATACGCATAAAGCAATAAAAAGCGAAGATTTGTTAAATTCTGGAAAATATCTTCATCTCTTTTCTCGATTAAAAATAATAATGCGATTATCGTATAAACAAGCGTCTTATATACGAAATTCGCATATACTTTTATGATTCTGCTTGGCAATGCGCGACACGGTAACGATTTCGTTTGTTAAAAATAATTTCGTGAAAGACGCTGCGAGAGAAGCGCGGTATCGGCCAATCTGTCCTGAAAAACGTGTGTACCTGCGACATCGAGCGGGGAAAGCGCCGCGCGTCAGGGGCTACGGTGAGATCGGCAGGAGGGAGATGTGGGGAGACGCGTGTGAGAATCCTCGTGGAATTTTGCAAGACGCGAGCGGAAGACGAGCTCGTCCACCATCGTGCGAAAGGAGAAAAATTCGCACTAACTTGGCTCGATCGACATTCCAGTTACAGGAACACGAGTCGTACCCCGATCGTCTTTCTCAAATAATGATTTATCTTTCTTCCCTCAGAGCATCATTAAGTATTGATGTAAAATTGGAACATTGTCTGCAATAAATTTATTATATATAAATGGCAGAGATATAAATTTGCGGGGACATACCTGTTTTCATCTTCGAAAAATAAGACATTTCCTAAATCTTTTTTACACCTCGATAATTTGATAGAAATTTTTTTTTACAATATTAATACGATATATATTAAGTGCTTAAATAAAAAGTTTCAGCTTAAATTTTAATTTATTTTATTTTTTTTTGTTGAGAATTTTGTGTTCAAATTTTGCATGTCTAATAAGATTTCACATCTGCTAACGCTTTTTTTTAATTCGATTTCCCGTTTTTTTATTATAAACAAAAAAAAGATAGATCTTTTTTAAAACAAAACTTTTTCAATATGCCATTTTCTTTTTTTTTTTAAATTTTGGAAAACAAATTTTTATTTAAGTACTTAAGTATTTAATAATATTGTATTATATATTGTATTAATATATAATATATTTTGTATTAATATTGTAAATTTGGTTAGCAAAAATAGCTATTAATATATTTAATAAAAAAAAAACTTGTATTTTTTATTTCAAATACGATAAACAAATGTTTTCCCACGCGTATGAAAATATAA
Source organism: Cataglyphis albicans (assembly GCA_038406275.1). NCBI lineage: Eukaryota > Metazoa > Arthropoda > Insecta > Hymenoptera > Formicidae > Cataglyphis > Cataglyphis albicans. The sequence continues at coordinate 934,358 of JBCAUJ010000130.1, forward strand.
ATCTGCAAACATTTGCATAACTTTAAAAAAAAAAAAAAATTTCTATGCTGAAAATTTTTATTTAGATACTTAATAAATTTGTATTAATATTATAAAAAAATAAAAAATTTTTATCAAGTAGTTTCGCTGCTGAAAAATCTAGAAAATGTCAAACTCACTTTTTCGAGAGTTCAAATGGGCATGCCCCTTTAACTTAGCACTTGGTATAATATTAAAATGAAAATTGAAGAGAACTTTATCAAAACCAGGATGAGGGAAGAACTCGTAAATTTTATCCGCATTACTGAGCGATGAAAAAAATTCATCTTTTACAAAAATTTCAGTTTCCGGATAGATCGTTTAATACCCCCCCACAGTTTAATCAGCAAACTCAATCTAAGCGAAGGGAAAAAATCTAGCGTGCGAAAAGGAGAGGAGCGTGTCGAGAGAGGAAGTCCGCGATGTAGACAATGCCGTCAGCGTTACCAATTATGGGAAGCAGAGATTTGTCGAAACGCGTGGCTAAAGCACCCCGGATCTCCACAATGGGTCTTGCCGTGCATACGTTAGTCACATTTCTGTGCGGGATTTTTGATGGGAGTACACGCGGCGGATGTACGCGCGCGTTGCAACACACAACGTATGTCTCATTGTAACGCCAACATTAATTTAGCAGGAATCGGGAGGCAGCTTGGAACCGCTCTGTTTGATATGGCAAACCGTCCTCTTCTTATTTTTTTTTTCTTTTTTCCCAACTACGAGAAAGACGTAGAATCGCCGCGTTTCGCGTTTCAGATTGCATGAGTTTTAATTAGATACCGTATCTCGCGAGAGATAAGATACGACGTCCCCTTTTTTTGGGTGCAACAAGATTTCATTTTGCACACACGGAGATTAACAAACTGTGCAGACAATAATAATAATAATATCAATAATAATAATAATAATATTAAATGATATTAATAATTAATAATAATAATAATAATATTAATAATAATAACAATAACAATATCATAAAAAAAGCTATATGAATATTCCATGTATTTTGAAATTAGCGGATCGATGAATCCATCGATAAGATGCTTGCACAACCGTGCAATTGCTGTTTATCTTTACAATATAAAGTGCCGCAGACGATCTCGTAATTCCCGGTATAAACGATCGTGTCGTTATAATGTTACTTCACATGCAAGGGATTTATGTGAAATAATATCGTACTTTACATCTTAAATAATTAATTCCACAAATTCTTTCAATCTTTCCAATCAATACTTTCTTCGTCACGCAACTGCTGAAAATTAAATTTGAAAATGTCTATTTACAAGATTACATATTAAACATACATAAATAAATACAATTTTTTTGAACAAATATCTTCGTTAATTAATCATATACTAACTATGTGTCTCTTTCTATAAAATCAGCTGATTATGAATATATTTTAAAATCAATAAAATCATAACATCGATTATCATCATGATGTTCCGATACAAAAATTGTGCTAATAACACAATTCTGTATTAATAGCAGCTATAATAATTTTATATGTAAGTTTCATTAAATATAGTAAAAAATTATACAAAATTAAGACTCTTTCAAAAAGTACGCATTAAATGCACATTTTTTATTATGATAAATATCAAACAACAAATGCAAGAAAGAAATTCAATAGAATCAAAGAGGAAAGAGCATTTTACAATGAATGCGTGAATGTTCGTGCAAGTCACACATTTAATAATAAGTTTTAACTGCTCGCACGCACGTGTATACGCGCCCACGCATATACAAACACTATCAAAAATTGTTGCGAATCCGGTGTAATAGCCATTGATTATTCTGTAAAAGCGCTTCTTTCGTCCTGAGAAAGCGAAGAAGGGGAGAAAGTTACCGGGAAAATCATGCGGGTCTTCCGAGAGCATCCTGTTACTTGTATCCGTAGATCTGTAAGGAGGAAGGCGCCGAGCACATCTTATCCGGCTGGTTGTATCTTCCGCTAATGTCAATGATTGCATATATTACGCGCTGGCCAGACGATTTACGATTCAAATGATCCGGGAAGAAATAATTGAAATAGAAATGTGCGGAAGCGTGACCTGTTGCGTGGGCTACCGTTTCTTTCAGCCGCTCGAGTAGAAAATTAATTATTATGCAAGGTACATGTTCGTAGACTGATTGATTTTACATTGCTCGCGCGAATCCTAATCATAAAAGATAACAAAAACATAATTTTTTGAATTATAAGCGATCAGACAGAAGAGTTTCTCGTAAACTTTTATTTATAAAGCTAATATGTATAGTAATAAAGATGTAATAAACATCTTTTTGTAGTTAAATTTAATTCAATATTGGCATAATTAAACTTTCTTAAATATGTATTATCATATAACTACATTGCTTTGTCTTTATCATAGTAAAAAACATTAATAAAGATGTATCAAAAATTTAATATTGTAGAAGTCTTTCCATAAAAGTGACAAAAATATTTTTTTATTAAGAATAATTTAAAAATCTACTTTTTAATTTATCAGATTATCTTATTTCATCATATATGCAAATTGCAACACAGCTAATGTAATGTAAAATATAAAAAATTAACAATTTCACTTTCAATGATTCAGCTATAATTCGTGAGATCATTCATTGTAGATTCAAGTACATAAATTTATATTTATACATATTTATTAATTTATAAATTATAATTATTTTGCAATTACACAAATTTACTCATAAATTTACATATAAATTTATGTAATTGCAAATATAGGAATACATAAAACATTTCTGTAGAAATATAATAAGTAAAGAAATACTAGTTCGGTAAATGAAATGATACATTACCTTACGCTTAAATTATTAATTATTATCATAAATTTAGAAACAGGTAAAAAGAGACACTACATATTATTTGTTGTAATGATTAATTTGATATCATTCTTTTGTGGATAGACTTATGATAAAAATTACAAAATTGCTTTATTGTTAAAGTAAAAATATTATAATTTAATAAATTTTCTCATATGTTACTTTGACTTACATTACATTTTAATATTTACATTGTAATTCTTCCTTCTCAGCCAAGTATAAGCTTCACAATCAATGTCAAGATATTAAAGAATATCAAGGGAACTGAAAAATGACATTATATGAAATATGTAATAATTAAAATCTTAATTAGTATTATAATATTAGTATTATTTACCCCTCATCACAGTTCGTATCGACTTAATAAGATTCAATATTTGTGATTTAGCTGTTGGAGGTTCTCCAAATCCTTGCACATTTTGCCATGATGCCCAGCCAACTAAAATAACATATCAATAAACATATTGACTTTAATTTAGTAATTAAAAACAAACATACATACAAATCTTTTTTAGATTTTATTTTTTAAAATACATTATAACCTATAATATATTATTTATTGTATAAGATATCTAATTAATAAAAATATAACAAATAAAATAATAAAATCATGAATGTATTTGATTATTACCTTTAGCGAGGAATCTTTCCTCATTCAAAATGCAAACTGCATTTAGACATAACAAACTTGCTTCGAAAAGCGTCCACAGTGTAAACGCCATGATGCCGCATTATCATGCCAGCATTACCAACCGTTTCTTACGGTTACTAAAAGAATTGTTCGTTTTAGCTACTCACTTCCGCTACGCTTTATTATCCTTCTCTTCAAAAAAAACTTGAAAACTTATTTATTTTTTTGCTTAATACATTGATCGGCTGACAAAAATTTTATGGGCTTTAGAAAACCTCTCGATAGCCAATTGATATATTTGACACACTTGGCATATGAAATATTGCTTCTACACATGATTATTTAATTTTTTTTCTATAAAAATGCTTTGCATGAATTCTTATATTTTTTTCCATCCATGATCGCTCCTTATTTTTTCAAACAATTTTTTTCAATAAATATATTCTATATTAATCCAATGTTCAAATTAACAAAGACTTAAGTATTAAGAAATAGGGAGAAATAGAATAAAAAGTGCAATGCATGATAAAATTATTGATTCAAACACTTTTCATTTCATTTTTCTTACATTTATCATACATAAGATTCGGGAAATTCAAATGTGATATCCCGTCCAGTCAACTGCTTGTACACTGAAGCAAAAGTGTCAACCTGTCAAAAGAGAAATACATTGTCATACATTGAAATCTATTTATCCGTTATATAATAGAATGATCTTATATAAAAACAATGTCAAGAAAATAGAGAATAAATAAATGTACCTTATGTTCGATGTTCGTCTGCTCATTTTTATCAAGATGAACTTTAATAAGTTGTGATCCATCAAGTTTCACTCTGATACGCTTGCCAACGATTTCCACAGGATACACTAAATCCTCCAGTATTGCATCATAGACAGAAGTCAAAGTACGACTAAACAAAGATGTATTATACAATGTTAATTGTACAAATATATATACACATAGAATTCTATAAACATTTTTTTATGACATATTAATTTTATTCTCTTTCCTTCTCTTACCTTCTAGGACGTTTCTGCTTGTTCTTAGTACGAGTTTTCCTTGTTGGTTTGGGCAAGATTTTACGTTCACCAATAAACATTACATGTTTTCCAGAAAACTTTTTTTCCAATTCACGAACTAGTCTTGTTTGAATTTTCTGGAATGCTTTCAACTTCGGCATTGGCACATATATAATGATTGACTGTAAGAAAACAAAACTGTCATGACATGGTTTTCTCAATAAGTAATATATTTATAGCAAAATATATGTATATCCAAATATATAAATAATATAATAATACTTTAAGCAAAATACTGATCAAATCCATATAAGAATATTTGTAAAGTATAGAAAAAGATAAATAAGAGAAAGTAAGAAAAAGAATTTTTGTTTTTCTCATAGAGCTTTACATACATATTATAATCAGGATATACATTCCATTGTTTTATACAATATTTAGGCATTTTATAAAATGTGGCTACATTCTTAAATCATAATTTAAAATAAAATATTCACAATTTGGCTAAGACATTTAATCTTTTTATAAAATACTGACAAGTGACCTGCTTTATTGTCAAACGCAATGATTTGTACATTGTTTTAAATTCTGGGTCGCTTGGTAATGTTTTATAAAAAGACTAAGTTTCTCTTAGCCAAATTGTAAAATATTTCACTTTCAACCATGATTTGAGAATATGGTCACATTTTATAAAACAACAGATTGTGTAATCTGAGATGAGCATAAAGATCAAGTTTAGTTTTGATATAAAAATAAAAACATACTGTAAAAGAAATACCATTTGGATAATAGACAAGTTGCACGAATTAATAAAAATTTACCTTCTTGTTGTTCGTTTCTATTTCTTTTGCTTTAGTGATGTAGAGTTCTCTCAGCTGCGACTTGAGGTCACTATTCATTTCCAATTCGAGAAGAGCTTGAGAAACGCTAATCTCGAACTGGTCGGGCTCAGCCCCACCGCTTTTAATTATCTTTGCATTCGTCGTTAACATCTGAAAAGATTTTGGGATTAAGACATTAATATCGTGCAGTTTAACCTATCATCACCACAGCATAATATGCGATTCAAATAATTATATACTTACATAATATGATATTTTATATCTAAATATTATACATTTTATTCAATATTGAAGAAAAAACGCGCATACCTTGCTAATTGGTCTTGTTCCTTCTTTTTCTTTATGAATTTCTGCCTCTACACGTCTTTAGAACCACGAGGTTCTAATCAAAGAGAAGTTTGAGAAGAGCCATGCCACGCTGGTACTGTAGCGCCTAGTGAATCCATTCTAGAGCCGGCGGTATGCGGAACTACATGGCCAGATTTACTTTTGCTACTAACAACTAAAATCCCTATACATAGAGACCACTCGATGAATTTTGGAAAAACATGGCGGTGTTTATGAAATAAAATCTTCTTTAACTACAAATTGATGATAAAAGTAAGTAAAATTATCTCTATGTGGTTTTCAAATAAATTAAAAAATTATTACAGTGAAAAGATTTACGATGTTATAAAACAGAAAAATTTTTGCAGTTCATTGTGCTATGAAGCAGCCAATTATCTTCTCGAACAAATGCTGAAGAGTCCACTATGGTTGAGGGAAGTAGATGACGTATCAATTTTTCAAATTTTGCCCATTAATTCTAAGTCTTAAATAAAATATATGCGCTATAATTTTTGAGTATCTATTATCATTTTCCTCATTTGTTTGTTAATTTAGAAGTCTTTTATTTCTTATTAGTTTTATAATATTATATTTGAATTTTGTACAGTCTAAATATTGCATAAAATGATTTTTATATTATTAATTTTTAGATAATATTGTCCGGGTAGTTATAGCGGCGTCCTGCGGGTAAAACCTCGCCAGCATTTTGTTTGGTACATAATGCGTGCCTTTAAATGTACAAAAATAGCGACCTATTTCACTATTATCGATCCATTTCGGCGTTATTAAAGTTATAGCATCTAAAATAAAAATGCAGATAAAAAATAAATTTATGATAAACTAAGATAAACAAAATAACAAATAATTATATAATAAGATAATAAATATAAATAATAAATAAAATAATAAATAAAAACTAAAATAATAAATAAAATAGCTAAATTAAAAAAAGAAACAAAATCAATCAAAATAAAATAAAATATTATTTTATTTTGTGTACAAAAAAAAAGATAAACTCGTAAAATAAACAAATATAATTTTAAATAAAAATGCATTCAATATATGATATTCATACCTTCTTCCACGTAACACATTTTATTATTTTCGGTAAGAATTATGTAATTTGTTTGTTGCTTTATAAAATTATAATTAGAACAGTGATTCAAATTATGTATGTATTTGTAAGAGCTTGATACACCGCGTGAGATCAAATAATGTCCATCATACTGTCGGTGCCATCCTACTATCACGCCGACACAATCTGCAGGTTGATGCATTACTATCATTCCAACCGCAAATTTTACGTTCTTTACTCTTGTGTGTAGCAACTTTGTTTTTCCAATGTGAAGACTGAGCTGGAAAGTAAAATTACAAGGTAAAATCACAAAAACTTTAATTGATATTATTTATCAAATAATTTCTAAAATGACTTTTGTAACAAGTTAAATTACAGTTAGCTAAATTATAAATAATTATAATTTGTATGTAATAGTGCATACATTATCAAAGAAATCAAGATTTTTTCTATTATTATTATTTTCAATATTGATATATGGCATATGTGTAATGAGCTAACATACATATATTTTTTGATCTCTAGTCCATTCAATCATTCTATTCAGCATTCTATTCAGCATAATCCTAAAAGTGCAATTGTTATGTTCACAATGCTTTAGTACAATCAATGTTAGTTCTTGCCAAAACTGAAAAATTAAACATGAGCAAAGATTAAACAGAGAAAAGATTGAACAAAGCTCTGATTAAAAATAAAAAAATGAGAGATTGTATAATTTCTTTTCGCCTATGAAGCGTGTTTCATTAACTCATATATTTGCCAAATTTATTTAATTAATATTAAAATTATTAAAAAACATGCATGATTGCCAACCATTTCAGTTGTTTTCTTCAATGGATTTGTAACTCGCAATTCGTCGAAATCTTCAGGTGAAATTAATTTAATAAAATTAACACGAGGAATATCCGGAAATATCTTTAAATTAAAATATCTTGTATCTTCTAACTTACTTGTGGCACTGTAAACAATAAAAAATTATATATGTGTGTATATGCATGTATGATAAGAGTAAAAATATCGAAAATTTCAGATAATTTTATATCTAAATCTATTTAAATCTAATATTATGCTTACTAGTTTGGTTTCCAAACAATGCAGAAGTGATAAATCTGACTATAATGATATGGTTTGCATATGATATCGCAACGTAGGCCAAGTCTTCTAGCTACACTGAGATATATTATTAATAAAATTAATTCATTGCCATGTTTATTTTTTAAGACCTGTGCCAAGAAATATAATATAAGAATTAATTAAAACAAGGGCATTTTTTAAGATATAACAAACATGGCCATATTCACAGCATATATAATTGACCATAAGTTATTATATATAAAATATATAATAAAAAGTTATTATATATAATAATCTATAAAAACTTACATTATCTATACATATATATTCCAAATTTTCGTCGTTCCATATGTTTAGTTCAAATTTTAATTTGTCAAATAGATATTCCTCGAGTGTATCTAAAATCTGCATTCCTTCTATTTCGTTCCAATAATTCTCGTTAATATTGTTGTTTTTCCAATATGAAAACATTTCAGGGGGCGTCGACAATATCGAATGATCAGGATGTTTTTCTCTAAGGCAATCTAGTATCTCTAGTGCAATATTATCTAGTGATGCTTTTATACATGAATAAAAGATATCTTTTTCGGGTTGAAACCATTGTGCCGCCATAGTAAAAATTCGTTCCAAAAACTGATTTTTGTAAGATTGTTCTGCATATTTATGCAACTTCGTACTTACAGCATGTTGCCTTAAACATCGAAATATTTTTGTATTGCAATATCTTTCGGTTAGATTGCAATCATCATTTCTGAAAAATTTATATATTAATTGTGCATAAGTACATTAATTTATAAAATTATTAACACTATAATTTATATTGAGAAACCTACTGTGGAGATTGCATAAGCAAGTTTTTAATTTCATCAATGAAGAAACAACATTTTACAAAATTTTCAGGCATAAAAATATCATAAATGTTCTTTATTAAATGTTTATCCGTATGATGAAGTATATATTGAAATCGTATTGAATTATCGATTTCGTTATTGTTAGAATAATATTTATGAATTATTTGAGATACATAATTTCGTAATTGTCTTGCATAAAGTATGCCTGTTTCTATAAAGTTTAAGCTTTTTTTATCCTCTTCTTCATTTTCTTCAGATTCTTTCTGCTTACTTTCCTCAAACTGTTTGTCATAAAGTTTCTTCGCAAGAGGCCATCTGAAAAAATTGGAACAAAAAATATTTTAATAAACTTTTGAAAATTGCATTAAACAGTGTAATATATTTTTTAAAATGTATTCAAAATATTCAATCAAAATATCAATTTTTTGTTTTATATGTGGAACATAGTTGATATAGAACATAGATAGATATATATAGAACATAGATAGAAGATATAAAATATATTATCTTTAATTTTAATTTATAATTAAATTACAACCTTATTATGTAACTATAACAAATTAAATATTATACTTTTACACATTCTATATTTATATAATAGTAATTTATCAAAGTAATTAATAAAACAATAAAATAAAAATAGTAAAATAAAATAATTAAATTAATCAAATAAAAATGCAAAATTTTTACTTTTTAATCTTTATCTTTTTATTATATTACATATTATATATATATTTATATAGTATATATTTATATTTATATATTATGTATATATATATTATATATTATGTTTATATTTATATATTAAATTTATGTTACTATTATATATTATTATGTATTATTATATATTATTATATATTACTGTTATATTTTTTTATTATAAGACAAAAATAGGTAGAACAATGAGCTAAAAAGCCAAAGTACAAAAAAGTTATCTTTAAAATAATTTTTTTATTTAATTTCTTTAATTATTAAAGAGAATAAAATTAAGGAAATGATAAATTTTTGGAAAATCTATTATATGAAATCATGAGAATAAGAATATACAATTCCTACATATTTATATCTCTTGAACATGAAATTTAATATGGCGGACTTGCAAATCAAAGAGAAATTCAAAAATTCAAAAATCTAAAAATCAAAATCCATGTCTGAAGAGTAAAATTTTATTAGTAATTCACTTCTCTGGTAGGTTAGGTTTTAAATAGATTTTAATTAGGTTATATGTTTTAAAAGTGTAAAGCCTCTCTGTAAAGGCCATTGCACGTTAAAAAATTTTAGTCATAATCTTAAAGCCGTAAGTAAATCAACCAATCACAGTTCAAACATTCTTATTATGTTTTACAATGTTTGATTGTGATTGGTCAATTTTCTTACGGCATTACGATTAAAATTTTTTAACGTGCAATGGCCTTAAGGGAGAAACCTACTGCATCCGACTTTGCAAGATGAAGTGATGTTCACTCTGCACATAACCTTTACCCTTCAGAATTGCAATATATATAATATATAAATGTATATGTAATGTATATAATTGACCGCTGACTTTGATGCATATATGCAGTGAGTTCCACTTCTTCTACGGGAAATTCCACTACTAAAAAATTAAATACATAGATTTGAGTTAAATCTTTCTATGAAAAGTTGTAAACCTATATGAAACCTCGCTTCGCATGGAAAGTTGGAATCTCATTGCACTTTGACCGAGCGTCATTTTTAAGTTTCATATTCGTGTTTACAAAGCAAAAATACATAAAAATACCCAATTCTTCTCTATTATTTTACATAGGTATATTTTGTGAATTTATGAAGAAAATTTTTTAAAGATAACTGCTCGCGCTCTGTTTTCTGCATTTTTTATTAGTCCATTTTTCTACCGTTTTATATTGATTATTAGAATTTTTTTATCTTTTTGTCTTTTTATCTTTTATCTGTTTGTTTTATTATATTAAATTTCTAATATTTTTTATTTGTTTTATTCTTATAAAATATATTTTTTGCATGTGATAGATTACTGAAGTAAAATTATAAAAAATTACCTTTGAAGAAACTTTTTTTTCATACATTTGTCATTTTTGGCTGCCCACCGGAATTGTTTGCACACACATCTAAAATTAATAATATCCTCAATTCTGATATCATTATAGCTGAGAATAACGTTAATCACTTCTTGAGGTAAGCACATTATCGTAGCCATAACGAAAACAAAAATCAATAAAACACGACAGAATAATATAATTTAAGATATATTCGCAATAAATTATTGGCGTAATAATTCCCTGCTCTTAAAAGCACACAAATCTACTGTAATACTGTTCCTATCTGCTGATTGTAGAGAGCAAAGTGGGTGTTTTATGTACACTAAAAATCTTTCACACTCTCTGACCACTTTGAAGCCTTGTGTCCACAATGCTAGAACCATAGACATATAAAATAGGCCCAACATGCCATATTAAAGACATAGAATATATAGAAACCGAGCATAAACTTCTAGGATAGACGAGAAGAGTGAAGCCACTGTGGGATTAGAGTCCTAAATAACAAAGAAGCGACATCGTTACACCCTCCATGCTTCCCATGATCGCCATGTTGGGCCCGCAGCTGTCCATATTTGTAAATATACGTTTGCAGCAGTGAATTGGTAATCGTAAATATACTTATATCAAAATAAAACAATCATTTTTATCTCATTTAAAAGATAATTTAATTTTCTATAACTTTTGTTTCGGTACTTTTTGTTTAAAAACGCACATTTCTACATAATCCAGTATGTCCTATGGACATTCATTTTATGTCCATTTTATGTTCGTATATCTATGGATATGAAATGAACGTCCATCGTATATCCGATTGGAAACATCCGTTAATAGCCAATATTAAAACGTCCACAGGATGTCCGGCCTTGGACATCTAATCCATTAAATATATATTGCTTGAAATTCTATCAGCGTGAATGTCACGTCATCCTACTTATTCCACGCATGCGCGTGAGTTTTGTACATATTTTTTGGAGCTATTATTTCGGAGTTAGTGGTTTAGTAATATATAGTAGTCTGTGGTTTTGAATAGTGAAATTTCAATTTTAAATATTCAAGCTCAATCTTCAATGTGTAGTGTTGGTTTTTTTCCTAAAGGCTTAAGCCTGTATCAGTCTGCGCATTGAAGGTTGAAGATTAAACATTAAACATTAAAATTTGATTAATCAGAATAAAAAAAGCTAAAATTAATTTTTTTTAATTGAATAAATTTCAATTTTTAATCTTTGATCTCAATGTTCAATGCGTAATTTGATACGGGTTTAAAGGCCGTATTACACTATGAGTTGCGGGCTGGGATTACGATTGATAGTTGATTAATCAGAGCAAAGCAACTTGCCGATTGATTGGTCAATCTGAAACTATTAACCTAACCTCAACCGCAACCGAGCCTGCCATCCGTAGAGTAATACGGCCTTAAAGGTTAGTCTTGGATTTTTAAATTACAGCGGCGTAGCATCTTTTTTGCGTCTGGCTTGTTAATTTTTTGACGATGCAAATCGATATGTCAATTGATGTCAATTGGTTGACGCGTTGGACAAAAATATATCAATTCGATTATCAATAGACAATTGTTTTTGTTTGCACATTTATATATTACAATAGTAATGTTATGTACAATTATCTTTTTTGTAACAAAATTAGTAATTCATTGTAACTCATCTCTGATACAAGATTTGTTGTGAAACTATTGCAATTTACAATAGTAATAAATTCCTCTTGCAATATTTATGCTTTTCATGTTCGACCTCTTTCATGCTCTTCTATGCGCATATTGTGTAAAGAAATATCAACGTATAAATAATTTTGTCAGTTATTAGTATTGCAGGTAATAAAGAAAGATTTGAAAATAGTGTATTAATTATTACATTATTTATAGCTTGGAGATAAAATTTAATATTATTTTTATGTAAAAAGAGTTGGTTTAATTTTTGCATAATCCATATTTTTATACTTTATAAGAGATTTTTTTTTTTTTTAATTTAAAAGATGGTATTTGCTATTTGTAATTTTATCCACAGGAGATATCTTAAATTTGCATTAATGTCGACAATGTCAGCATCATCTTCTATGGATGAGCGTATGTTGAAAGGAATAAGAAAAGTAATACCAAATCTGATCAACACAAAGTACAAAGGTCAAGATGGCAGAATTGGAATTTTTGGTGGGAGTACCGAATATACAGGAGCACCATACTTTGCAGCTATGAGTGCATTGAAAACTGGTGCTGATCTTGTTCACATATTCTGTGCGAAAGATGCCAGCATTCCTATTAAATCATTTAGCCCAGAGCCAATAGTTCACTCAGTGTTGGATCAATACGATGCGATAAAGCATATAAAACCTTGGCTTGATCGGCTACATGTTATTCTGATTGGACCTGGACTTGGCAGAGATGAAAAGATATTCAAAATGATTGTCGAATTAATATCAATCTGCCGCGAAATGAGAAAACCACTTGTTATTGATGCAGATGGATTGTTCTTAGTTTGTCAAAAACCAGAAATTATAAAAGATTATCCAGGAGTTATTTTGACACCAAATGCAATGGAGTTTAGTCGTTTGGTTAAAGCAGTACTGGATAGATCTATTCCGCCTACTCCTCTAGTCAAAGTTTCTGATGTTAAGCATGTTGCAGAGGCTCTTGGAAAGAATGTAATAATTCTGCATAAAGGAGCAAAAGATGTGATTGTGGATGGACATAAGGGTACAGAGACTGTATCATGTGGATTGGCTGGTTCTGGAAGGAGATGCGGTGGACAAGGAGATCTCTTGGCTGGTTCTTTGGCTGTCTTCTGGTGGTGGGCTATTTCTGCGGGAACCAGTGAATGCGCTTTGTCGCCGTCGATTGTAGCATGTTATGCTGCATCGAGATTAGTCCGAGAATGCAATGCATCAGCCTTCAAATTACGACAAAGAGGAATGTTGACATCAGATATGTTAGAACAGATACAGCCAATTTTTAACAAAATCTTTGAGACTCATTGTAACAAGTAAATTATGTTCTTAATAATCTTTTTTAATTATATTATTTGTACATAATGCTATTTGTTGGATAAAATAATGTTTATTATTCTTATATGCAATAAAACAAAAGGATAATTGTATGTACATATATA